>CABFOV010001081.1:0-27518 GCA_902141375.1 Timema poppense
CTACCACTACACATTAGCGTAAGTGCGTATAACCCGAACGGGTAGTAAGACGCGGTGCTAATAATAATAATAATAATTTAGTCTTAGGATCCACTGTAAAGGTCGACTATCAGACAGCTAGTACCTAGCCTGAGTCGACAGGGTTGGAGGGGATGAATAGAACTGGCACTCAGTTTCCGCCTTCTGGTGACTTAAAACTATCTCACCTAAGTGAACAGTGATAGGAAGGTAAATTGTTTAAACAACTGCTGTCGACTCCGGTGGTCTTGGGGTAAAGTGCTCACCTCAGTACTCGATGCTCGTGGGTTCAAACCCAACACAGGTTGATGAATTTTTCTTGAGCGATAAAAACTTCCTTCTGTGGGGAAGAAATCCTTCGGTCCCATGTCAATTATGGCATGTAAAATAACCCTGTAAGGTGTGTGAACATATATTTCCGGCTAAAATGGCTGACCATTTTGTTCTTGCTCGTAGAAATTCTCGTGGGCTGATACAATCAGTCGGTTCAGAAAGTGTAAATTAAATATATTAAATAAAAAAATAATATGATTTTGTTTAAAATAAATGATCACTCTTTCTACCAGAAACAGGGGAGCCTTTCACTTTACACTATGTCACCTACTGTAGCCTCATGGCTTCTTTGGTGCTGACTGACAGCTCACAGCTGACTTCTGACGGTTTTGAAAAATTACGAGACCAAATTATGTATCCCTACGCCGAACCATATGATCTGTAAAAACATGTGTTTAGCAACTGTCACTTCTGACAGTCAAAATTTAGGTACATACCTAAATGTTGATTGTCAGAAGTCAGCTGTGAGCTGTCAGTCAGCACCAAAGAAGTCACAGGGCTAGTGTAGTCTGGATTGAAGCGTTAGGTCAGTGACAAGTGTGACCTAGCCTCTGTCGTATGGTCTCTCCTTGTCTGAATCCTGACTGACCCAGTTGTTTTAGCTGCCCAACAAGTGAGAATTCCCCCCGCGTCCTAGTGCCCGTCTGGGCTGTATGCATATAATACATTAATTATGTTAATATTCGTTTCGATGGCCGCGTGGTCTAACGCGCCACTCTCACAGTAGACTAGACTGCTGAAGACGGGGAGATCGAGGTTCGAATCTCGGTTGGGTGTACTTGTGGGGACAGGGGTTTCCAAACTAGTTTTCTAGTCTCCCTTCACGCAAATGCTAGTACACTTCCTATGAATATAGCCTTCCTAATCTCTAAAACCATTAGCATAATTAGTACATCAGCGTATAAACCAAACGGGTAATAGGACGGACTGCTAAAAATAAATTTAAAAAATAAATAAATGATTATGCTAACGTTGCAGGGATGAGGAAGGTAATATTTAGAGGAGACGTACCAGCTTTTGCATGGAGATAGAAGGGAAAACCATTTAAGAAAAAACTTCAAAACACTCGTCGGGGATTCAAACCCCGTAAAACCAGACTAAATAATCTTAACATTTAGATCTCGTGCCCACGGGTATAGACTATTATTAGCATGACCTATCAACGCTTCCTTTTTTTAGGTCCTGAAACTTCATAATTCTTTGCTTACTTGTGGTCACCGATGGTGTGGATAAGGGGATGTTATTTGTGATGTTTAGCTCATCTTATTACTTGTTCAGGCTATGCGCATATGTGCTAATTAAGCTAATGAGCTAGGGATGAGGAAGGTTGAATTTAGAGGAAGTGTATCTGCATTTGCGTGGAGGGAGAGTGAAAACTATTTTGGAAAACCACCCACATTATACTCGACCGGGATTCGAAACCTGATCTCCCTATCATCGACAGTCTATTTTAATACGAGAATTACACCTTAGACTATGTGGCCACCGAAGCAGGCTAGAAGTTAATTGTTTATTGATAAGCAATTCCTTGCGTCCATGAAGATGGAATAATAACCTCACAGTTAGAGCTTAATTACGGGGTTGAAGGGCTAGTTAGTCCAACTAGTAGTCTAAAGAAGGCGTGACAAACTCGTGGCCGATGCCCATGATTTTGTGCGGCCAACGGACCTTATGATGAACCATCCATCATGCAATGTAACCCTATTATTTTTATAAACTTCAAACAAATAAAAAGTTTTGTAACGTAATACGTGAGAATTTGGCATAGTTTGGCGAAATTTGTGGCGTAAGAGTTTGAAACACCAAATATGTACTCTTTCTTTGACATTGATCAATTACTAGATTTTCGCACCAGATATGTGCAATGTTTGGCAGCACACACGTAGGTTAACAGTTGTTTTCTCACACGAAATTGAAGCAAACAGCCGTGAACACGGCACACGGACACACGGGCACACATTTTGTCAACAATATTATGAACATGTTTAAACCCCGACATTAATACTAATGTCGTAAAAAAAAAATTGGAAAAAATACAGGTTAAGCTTATTGTTTTATATAAGGGGCCTACTTTTTACATTTTGTAATAGTAATATACTAAGTTAAAATTAATTTTACTCACGCTAATGACAATACAAATACAGACTTTAAAAAAATCCACCTCCCTCCCCCACAGTATTTTTTATGTTTAATGTGGCCTTTACTATCAAACTAATTTGACACGACTGGTCTAGAGCAGGGGTTCCAAAGATTTATGGACCAAAGGAGCAATTGAACCATAAAAAAATCTATGCTGGAGACCTCATTAAAAAAATTGCACTAATATTATAAACATTCAATAAAAACAGCTAAATCTGACTGCGCCTTTGGCAAATATTCTTTATTCAGATTTGAATCACGAAGCCTGAGATAACCATGATGGAGGCCAAAGGCTTCGTGAAGCATAGTTTAAAATAGGCTGTCCTATAGCAATGGTTCTCAAACCCCATTGGCTTTTAACCCACTTAAATTTGGATACGTATTTGGTCACCTAACAGGATTTCAAAGGTATGCTTGGTCTTTTTCGTACGAAATGTCCCAAACATATGAACTAGTTTGTTAATAAACACACTTTTATTATTTTTATTTTCTCTTACTAAATGTGTATATCATTATTAAATAATAAAACATGGATTATAAAAAAAGTGTTTTTACTATAATTTGTCAATCTTTATTTGTACAAAATAATAGTTGGGACACTACCCATTAGCGAGATGAATGATGTTACTTGGAATAGCAAGAAAATCCATGTCTGGATCAAACATAAACATTTTCAATATCAGACCAATTTCAACCAAAAGTATGCGTTATATATGTGTTTTCTTTCATGGAAGTCCTGAGGATGATGCCGGCGAGCATCGAAACTAGTAGAAAATAAGTGTGCAGTGAAAGCATATGTTTCATATATAAATTATTATTTATAATATTTCTCAATATGTTATGACTGTTTTTTTTATCAACATTAGAAACATTTTACAGTATTATTAGTATAATTTCATAGGTACAATTACAATTATAAACTATCTTTTGAAAGTTACAATTGCAGATTAGATGACTTTACGTCTAAAGATATGAAAATTATTTTAACAGCTTTAAAAATTATCATAAAATGTCCCGTCTATATCAAGCAACACACATTTTAGGGAAGATAAAAATAGGCCAACACTCACTTGACAAGGGGCGTTCGCCTATCGAACAAGTTTAAGGTGGAATGAAAGGGGACGCGAGAAAAGGCCAGTATTTTTGCAATTTTTACAGCAAAACGTTTTTGGACAAAATAAATAAAATATAGCTCCAGTAAAAACATATAATTTAATTTTCTTCGCATGGTGACTTCAAAATTTCTTGAATATCTGTCGAGGATGTTCTGGAATGTACTGATAACTTTAATCTTCATTTAAAACGTTTGTTAGATAATGCCACCGTGCTCATGACAAATATTCAGGAAGTGTTGATATCAACATGTGAAGAAAATTAAATTCTATGTTTGTACTCTAGAAATATTTGATTTATTTTGATCAAACAAAGTTTTGCCATATAAACTGCAAACACACTGGCTTTTTCTCGTGTCCACTTCCATCCAACCTTAATAAAGTACATCCCATAATTTTTGTGACCCACAAAAAAAGGTATCCGTTACGCACAGAGTGTGAACCACTGGTCTACTTTAGAATACCTTAATTCCATACTGGTTTCTAGGGACCCTGATTATAGCCCAGATTATAGAGACCCCAGTTCCATTATAGGTGCTAGAGACCCTGGTTCCATCCTAGCTGCTAGGGACTCTGGTTCTATCATAGATACTAGGGACCCTGGCTCCACTCTAGGTACTAGCGACCCTGGTTTCATCCTAGTTGTTAAATACCCTGGTTCCACCCTAGGTGCTAGAGACCATGGTTATATCATAGGTGCGAGGGACCCTGGTTCCAACTATAGGTGCTAGAGACCATGGTTATATCATAGGTGCGAGGGACCCTGGTTCCATCCTAGGTGCTAGAGACCATGATTCTTCACTAGGTGCTAGAGACCATGGTTATATCATAGGTGCTAGGGACCCTGGTTCTACACTAGGTGCTAGAGACCATGGTTATATCATAGGTGCGAGGGACCCTGGTTCTACACTAGGTGCTAGAGACCATGGTTGTATCATAGGTGCTACGGACCCTGGTTCTACACTAGGTGCTAGAGACCATGGTTATATCATAGGTGCTACGGACCCTGGTTCTACACTAGGTGCTAGAGACCATGGTTATATCATAGGTGCTACGGACCCTGGTTCTACACTAGGTGCTAGAGACCATGGTTATATCATAGGTGCTATGGACCCTGGTTCTACACTAGGTGCTAGAGACCATGGTTATATCATAGGTGCGAGGGACCCTGGTTCTACACTAGGTGTTAGAGACCATGGTTATATCATAGGTGCTAGGGACCCTGGTTCTAAACTAGGTGCTAGAGACCATGGTTATATCATAGGTGCAAGGGGCCCTGGTTCCACCATAGGTGCTAGAGACCATGGTTATATCATAGGTGCAAGGGGCCCTGGTTCCACCATAGGTGCTAGAGACCATGTTTATATCATAGGTGCGAGGGACCCTGGTTCTACACTAGGTGCTAGAGACCATGGTTATATCATAGGTGCTAGGGACCCTGGTTCTACACTAGGTGCTAGAGACCATGGTTCTATCATAGGTTTGAGGGACCCTGGTTCCACCTTAGGGGCTAGAGACCATGGTTCTATCTCAGATGCTTGAGATCCTGGTTTTATCCAAGGTAGCAGGTACTCAGGCTATATGCCAGGTTCTGTTCTTCCTTTTACATTGCAGACTATATGATCTAGAGTTTGATTTTTTTAAGTTAAGTATTATGCTAGAATGGTTTTAACGTGCACATTTGTTTATATCAACACATGACTCACAAGCTAACTTTACATAGTGCAGTAATTACAATCAATACTGCACTCCCAATCCTTTTGAGAATGGTCTTGTTTCTTTAAAATGTTGCCAGTTATATCTTCTTCCTTCTTACAAAACTATACTTGCTCATGTAGAAAATTTTTGTTTGTGTAGTTTTTAATATCGGATGATCTCAGGCCAAGTGTTTTGTCCTTCATTTAAGCTGTGCCACTTAATTTAACTGACGGCATCATATGTTTCTATAAAGTAAGACAAGCTTGTAGTCACAACACCAGAAAACGACAGTATAACATTCCATTACGTATAAATAAATACGGAAAACAACACTTGGAAATAATTCTACCAAAACTTTTTAACATGATACCGGATACCCTTTGGGAATAGATAAAATAACAAATGTTAAAAGAGAAATAAAACATTTGCTAATTGTCTCGCAGACTCCATAAAATAATAATACTAGAGCGACTAGACATGACAAATTAGCTCTGAAATGGACTCGATATTGGTTTTTGAATATTAAATAAAAAGTAATGAAATATATGATTTAAGAAACGTAATTTGAATATTAGACTTTTGTTATGTTATAAGAAAAGACTTACAAGAATGTATTATGTTCATAATATATTTATACTATTATATGTATGTACGACATTTAAGGTGAGACACCAGCTGATACGCAAATTGTTCTTAGCTGGGCCGTGTTTAGTGAGTAAATATATAATCCTGATAGAATAAAATTAATATTTGTCTATAAAGTTCTACTAGATGTGTGACCAGATCCAGCTGCATATTTTCAATATTATTTTTTTGCTGGTAGTAAAAACTGTTTTTAATTTTTTTTTCAAATATGCACACAATATGCACTAAATCATAAAGTGCATTAAATATGCAATTATATGCCAAATAAATAACATACTATCGCATACATTCTCATGTAGATAGTCATATTTTTTTAAACAAAATTTTGAAGGATCTGTTATCAGTAAACTATCCTTAATTGATCTATTAAAATAAAATAAAATCAAGTATACAGCGCTATTTCTCATGTAAACCACGCCACAGGAACCCATTCCGAACAAAATCGTTACAGCCATTTGCGAGAAACTTTGGATTCGCAAAACTCCCATTTTATCCTAGAGGCACGACCAGATAGCATCTAAATATCAAGTTTGAACGGAATTTATTACCTTTTTTTCATCCGTAGTCCCGGATACAGACTTACATAAATAATTGTGAAACCCACTATTTAGATTTCGAGAATAAATTAATCATAATCTCTATGTTGAATATTTTCAAAGTGAGAACATATTTTTTACTCAACACATATCAAAACATGTGTATATAATGTTGAACATTAAAATGAATTTTAGAATAAAACAGTGGCATGTAATAAACACGCTAGCCCTACTCGGTACGTACCGAGCACAAAATGAGCCTGGCGCTTGGTTTGGTGTTGCTTCACGGCCATCTAAATGATCCCCTCCTGTTCTCAAGAAGATAATTCGTCCTCTCGTCTTGTAGTCATCGATATCTCATCATCCCTTCTTGACCCAGGGGAAGGGTGCATACCTGTTGTTAGATCCAAGCTCATTAGGTCTGGCACGGGCGCAACAAGTGACAATGAGATCTTTTTTTTTTCTGTTGGAGCGAGCAACAGATTGGGAATGTTGATATTTTTATGTGCTAAAACTATTAGTCTATCTTATACTATTTTTAATGGATTAGAATAAAAAAAATACAGTATTTATCTTGAGCCGTTTTCGATGAATTTTAATATAATAATAATACAATATCTATATTGATCTATTTTAGATGAATAAGACTACAACAATCCAGTATATAGCTTATACGACTTAAGATGAATAATAGTACATCAATCCAATATATATCTTGTACTAATTAAGACGAATTTGAATACAACAGCCAAATATACATCTTGTAATAATTAAGAATAATTTGAATACAACAATATAATATATATCTTGTTCTACTTAATCTGATTTCTAAAATACAATAATCCAATATATACCTTGTTCCCCTTAAGATACATTATAATACAACACTCCAATATCTATCTTATACTACTTAAGATGAATTTGAATACAATAATTATATATATATATATATTGTACTACTTAAAATAATTTATAATACTACAATACTATATCTACTTTGTATGTACTACTTAAGATAAATTAGAATACAACAATCCAATATTTATCTTGGACTTCTTTATATGAATTTGAATACAACAAATCTTGTACTACGTAAGACTATGTATAATACAACAATCCAATACCTACCTTGTACTAGGCCTACTTAAGATGAATTTGAATACAAAAACCAATATCTATCTTGAACTATTTTAGATTAATTAGAATACAATAACCAAATAGCTAGCTTGAACTATTTCGGATTAATTATAATACAACAATCCAATATCTACCTTTTAGTACTTAAGATTAATTATTTTTAATAAAACAATCCTATATATAGTATTACTTAAAATAAATTAGAATACAGCAATCCAATATATTATACTAGTACTTAAGATGAATTAAAATACATAAATATATTATCTATCTTGTACTACTCAAGATTAATTATAATTAAATACAATAATATAATATCTATCTTGTGTTATTTTCGAATAATATAAATCAATCAGTCCATGTCTAAGACAAATTATATTGGATACCATTTGTCTGTAGCCAATGTCCCAACAAGTGGTAATATTTCAATAAAATAATTAGCCAATATGTGATTTAGGGGGAGGCTAGCTAACCACCCAATCACGGCGAAAGTCATCGCCCTGTTGATGATGTCTCAGACAAGATCCTTTGCCAAGTGATATCTTGCCAACATCTCGGCCCACGGACCTTCTTAAACGTTTTGCTCGTGTAGGATGTGCCCTTCGGCCTCTTACAATGGTCCTGCTTGGTACACTTCGTGTAGCTGACAGTCTAAAATACCCTATGTAGCTGACATCCATTCTAGTTCACGCCGTGTAGTTGAGATCAGGGATTTCAATTTGATTATTACTAAAATATATTTATATAAAAATTCGACTGAGTCTAAATGTTTATTTCAGCGTGTAGTATTGCAAAATCAGGCTCGTAACCGTTGTTTTAAGTCTGCTATAGGGATGTTCTCAGGATCTAATAGTGGCATTTTCATGTTGAGTGCCTCTGTGAGCCTTTACCAAAACACACGCTTCAATACGGCCAGAGAATAAATCAACATTTTACGGTAGGTTTTAAATCATTCAATCCTAAGGGAGAGGGACGTATGTGTAAAGTATTTTTATTGTGATATTAAAGTACCGGGGAAATAAAATACCCCGGGTGGACAAAATAGCGAAAAAGGATAACCTATGAAGAAGAAGATCAACTAATATAAGAGCCTAAAAACCAGATTGGAAAACTAGCATAAATAAATGAATAAAAGAAAATTATTGGAAGAAAAATAAAGAGGGAAAAAGAACCTGCTTTACTACCAGGAAACAGGTTATTAAGATCCCGAGGGGCAAAATTTTTTAATAGAATGGATGTATTAACAAACATGGTCTACAGCAAACGCGTCGTTAATGTCACATTCAACCACCAAACACTGTAGTGAGTGTGAGAAAAGGAATCGCTGTTATCGCTGTATTGTAGCTCCTTTGTCGCTGTTATTGCTTTATTGTAACTCATTTGATGTTTATGAAGTTAGCGTCCATAGGAGAAATTATACTTTAAAACTTGGGATGTTTCAATTTACCAAAAATATCCTGGGGAATTTGCATCTCAGAGATCTAGCTGCAGTGGGCAGTTAACAGTTTTGTCCCTCCGGAAGTAGATCATGCAACAGGGGATGTTTTTCTGTATTACAGACTGCCTACTCTGTGTCAGCAAGGCACACGAGCTGGCACAATCCCAAATGAAGGCCATGCTTGTAAATCCCTTGCAGCAAGTTTTGGCTGAATTGAGCTAGTTGTTGTCATAGGTTAGGTTAATTCATAAGACATATGGCGGGTTTTTTATGTGTGCTCTAAAGATAAAATGAATCTATATAATTTTATTTCAAATAAACAAATATATTTGATGGTATTGTTGCAATGAATAATATATTCGTGGTAGTATTATTGCATTAGAAGAGTATATATGAGTTTGTATTGTTGCAATAATGAATGTATGACTGGGGTAGTGATAATGAAATAATGGATTTATAGATGAAGTGGTATTTTTACAGCAATGGATGTATTAATGGGGTGGTGTAGTTGTAATCATGGATGATTTATGGATTGAGTGGTTTGTTACAATGATGTATGGATTAATGTGATGGTGTTTAATGCAATTATTTATGTATGACTGGGCTGGTATTGTTGCAATGATGACTGTATGAATGAAGTGGGGTTGTTGCAATAATTAAGGTATTAGTAGAGTGGTATTGTTGCATTTATTTATATATGATCGGGGGTCTTTTGGCAATGATTGTTGTATGAATGAGGCTGTGGTGTTGTAATTATGGGTAGATGGATTTTGTGGTATTGTTGTGTCATTTATGTATGGATGGGGTGTTATTGTTTGAATTATGGATTGATGAATGGGGTAGTATTATTGCAATGATATATGGATGGCTGTATCAGGTGGTACTGCTGCAATGATGGATTTATAGATTGGGGAGGGGGTTATGCTGTAGTGTTACAATGATTGAAGTATTTTGTATGTTATTGTTGCAGTGTGTAACTTCGTAGTGCACGACCGCTGCCTCAAGACCGTGGTCTCTCCCTGCTCCAGCATCGCCGCCACTCTCGTCAAGGTCAGTAACAAACTATTGTACAAATAACTATTATGTGGACTAAATCTTGACACTATTAATATAATAGATAATTATTCTCCCATAATATTTAGCAATATATTGAAATACTTTATAAATCTAGCTCAGTAGCATACTTGAACATGCAGTGCCATTCTTCTGTTAAATTGGTTTGAAAAACTATGGGTGAAACAGTTGCTCCGACACTAAGTATAAACTTCACTTGACAAACTAGATTTCAGCCTTTTGTTTTAGCAATCGGTATTGATTCCACTTTACAAACAAAATATGTAACTGTTACTCAGACAATCTGGATTGAATCCACTTTACAAACTAAAGATGGTATTGGTACTCCAACATTAGGTATTGAATCCACTTTACAAACTATTGATGGTATTGGTACTCCAACAATTGGTATTGAATCAATTTGCCAAACCAATGATGGTATTGGTACTCAAACAATTGGTATTGAATCTACTTTACAAACCAATAATGGTTTGGTACTCCAACGATTGGAAATGAATCCACTTGAAAGACTATTTATGGTATTATTGCTCCAACAATAGGTAACAAATCCACTTTAAAAACCTATTATGGTATTGATGCTCCAACAATAGGTATTGAATTCACGTTACAAACCAATGATGGTATTGGTGCTCCAACAATAGGTATTGACTCCACTTTACAAGCCAATGATTGTATTGGTGCTCCAACAATAGGTATTGACTCCACTTTACAAGCCAATGATGGTATTGGTGCTCCAACAATAGGTATTGAATCTACTTTACAAACCAATAATGGTTTGGTACTCCAACGATTGGAAATTAATCCACTTGAAAAACTAATTATGGTATTGTTGCTCCAACAATATGTAACAAATCCACTTTAAAAACCAATTATGGTATTGATGCTCCAACAATAGGTATTTAATCCACTTTACAAACCAATAATGGTATTGGTGCTCCAACAATAGGTATTGAATCCACTTTGCAAGCCACTGATGGTATTGGTGCTCAAACAATAGGTATTGAATCCACTTTACAAACTAAAGATGAGACTGGTACTCCTACAATCGGTATTGAATCCATTTTACAAACTAAATATAGGACTGGTACTCTGACAATCGGGATTGAATCAACTTTACATATCACTGATGGTATTGGTACTCCAACGATTGGAAATGAATCTACTTAAAAAACTAATTATGGTATTGTTGCTCCAACAATAGGTAACAAATCCACTTTACAAACAAATTATGGTAATGGTGCTTCAACAATAGGTATTGAATCCACTTTACAAACTATATATGGGACTGGTACTTTGACAATAAGTATTGAATCCACTTTACAACCTAAAGCTGGGATTGGTACCCCAATAATCGGGATTGAATCCACTTTACAAACCAATAATGGTATTGGTTCGCCAACGATAGATATTGAATCCACTTAACATACTAAATATGGGACTGATACCCGGAAAATCGATACTGAATAAGAAGGGAAAGCACTGGGAAAATATTAATATTGAATATATATATTTTGTTTATTTTTCAATTTGGTATCTATATATTTTAGACAAAGCTTATTAAGTCTTGATTTATAGGACTAAAGATGAAAAGGTTTATTTAAATAAAATTAATCTGCAAAATATAGAGGAAATATAAGGGGAAAACAAAAAAACAACAAAAAAGGCAAATATCACACCTAATGCACCGATTTGGGACTCGAAACTTAAACTTCCCATCAACAGCGAACAGTTGCAATACAACAGTATTTACAACAAATTGTTGTGGTCATTAACAGCTGTTATTAGTGAGAGTTTACGAAGAATTCTCTCAGATTTCAGTGGCTTCCGATAGTTAAAATTGAACTTTCTTGTTTTTAAGGAAGATTTTAAGTAATAAGTATTAGAATCAAGTTTCACCGGCTGGCACGTGAATATGGTTTGAATCTCAGCCTTAAGTATAGAACTCAACTTTTACTAAGGGGTTCTTCACTATTGCCCAACGCAAATGCGGGTGCACTTACTTTAACAGTCTATCTTCCTCTACTCCTCCTTCATCAGTGTAAATATGCATATAGCACGAACGTGTAGTAAAACGTGGAGCGCAGGGATAAAATTAGAAACTAACTTGACATAGGACAGCAAGGTTCGTAATGATAACTCATTAGCCAGAGAGCACCAGTAGCGATTGGTAGCGTGTTTGATTCTGATACAGAAAGCCCGGGTTTGTGATTGAACGAGTGCACTAGGAATTATTGCTCCTCTCTCAAGATAAAGCCTTGTAAAGTTCCTTATAGAATTCATCCTAACCATCCTGATCCCTCAGATAATTTGAATTAAATCACCGTTAGTTAGGTCGCTAAAACGTACAATTGATATAATATAACCTCCTGTTGCAGAAACCTGGGTCGGTTATCAGTGAGTAGTGAATCCCCCCGCGAACCCTTCTGCCTCAGCTTGAAACCGGGTTACCATAGCAACGCTCCTGTCCCAGATCGATGCACGGTCACAGCACACACACACACACACACACACCAACACACCAACACACCACGCCTCAAGGTTTGGACCGACTGGAGTTGGGATGTTTTCCAAGTAGCTCAGTGGTAAGCGAGACTGACTACAGGACCCTTCCAACCTGCCTATCTCCATGGCTGAGTGGTCAGTGTGGCTGACTACAGGACTATGGTTCTATCCTAGCTATCTCTATGGCTGAATGGTCAGGGTGGCTGACTACAGGACTATGGTTCTATCCTTGCTATCTCTATGGCTGAATGGTCAGGGTGGCTGATTTTAGGAATATGGTTCTATTGTAACTATCTCCATGGCTGAGTGGTCGGGGTGGCTGACTACAAGACTCTGGTTCTATCCCACCTATCTCCAATGCTGAGTGGTCAGGGTAGCTGACTAATGGACTCTGGTTCTATCTTAGCTATCTCTATGGCTGAGTGGTCAGTGTGGCTTACTACAGGACTCTGGTTCTATCTTAGCTATCTCTATGGCTGAGTGGTCAGTGTGGCTTACTACAGGACTCTGGTTCTATCTCAGCTATTTCTATGGCTGAGTGGTCAGGATGGCTGACTACAGTACTCTGGTTCTATCCTACTTATCTCCGTGGTTGAGTGGTCAGATTGGCTGACTACAGAATTTTGCTTCTATCCTACCTATTTCCACGGTTGAGTGGTCAGGGTGGCTGATTTTAGGAATCTGGTTATATTGTAACTATCTCCTTTGTTGAGTGGTCAGTGTGGTTGACTACGGGGCTCTAATTCTGGTTCAGAGTTTGCTAGCTAAATGGGATGAGGAGTGTTATCGTGCTACATGAAATGGAGGCTTGCTGAGGATATAATTCTTGACATTGTTTGCCTACAGAAGACATAAACATATACAAGGAAAGTACTACCACGCCAATGATTGAAAAAGTCATAACCTCTGGTGTGACACCAATGAGTGCCGTTATTGTGTTCAACAGGCATAACATTGACGAAACTAAACCAGTTCAGTGTGTGAAAGGTGATATCTGTAAAATTAAGATCTGAAGTTAGCAGATGTATGTTAACGAGCATGTACTTCCACTATCGGGAACCTATCGAACCATACTTGGAAGATATTGTAAGAATTAAAGATACATACCCAGGAGTACTGATGATATACACTGCTGACGCGAACCCCAAGTCACCGATGTGGTAAAGCGAAAGGACAAAGCGAGATAATCAAGGACGGGCCTCCAGAAGACTTGATCAAAGATGATTAGCCCCCTTAAGAGTTGATAAACGCCCTGCTGCTTGAGGTTGTGAGCCAGCCCAATAACCCACCGACGCGACCTCCAACATTGATGTCATCCTATGTAACATCGAAGCCATAGGCCCTATCCATGGATGGAGGATTGTGGACAACGGTACTATCAGTGTCCACAACCTAATTCTCTTTGAGCTTGCCACTGAGAGAGAAAACTGATAAAGGAGGAATGTGGCTAAGGAAAGTAGGTGACGGAAGTGTATAACATCAGCTTGGGGGACTAGAACAAGTTGAGGAGGGAATTGGTACTACCGCAGCCAGTGTCGCTGGGGGACAGTGTGAACCAGAAGGCCAAAGAAGCCATTAGGATGGCTAGGCCACTGTGGAAGGAGACCACCAAAGTAAACAACAAGCTGGGGGGCGAACTCTTGCAGAGATTGCGTGAGGAGGCAAGGAGAAAACGAAAGAGATATAAAATATACTTATACCCAGTAGGAAGAACTCTTCTACTGAATTTATACAGAAAGAGGCATTTTAAACTGGTTTGGTGGAAGTCAAGAGAGAGAGAGAGAGAGCTTGGAGAAGTCCGTGAGAGGGGATCTACTTACAAACCCACGGGTAGTTCCATTTAGAGTTGCTACTGGGAAGATACGTGCCCCAACTTTAATCTAAAAAATGCAGAAACCTGTTGGTAGTATTATATCCTGCTGGGAAGAGTCAGCAAAACTTATAATAGCAACATTGCTTCCTGACAACGACAATAAAAAGAAGACTGAAGAGCATCTATGAATAGGACAGCAGATGATCGAAAACTAAGAAAACACTGAAGTGGACCCATTGACCCAGGATTAGATTAATAGCCTCAACGAAGATGAATAAGGCACCTGTACCAGACGGGATTAAAGTCGAGGTTCTGCAGGAAGATAAAAAATATGTTGCGCCTTACATAGTTCAACTCATGAATGTGTTCCTTGTTCAAGGAAGAGTCCAAACATCTGGAAGCAGATTGAGGTAGTCATTTTGAACAAAGATTAAGACAAGGATCCACAACTACCTAAGTTATACAGGCCCATCTACCTGTTGAACACCGGCAGTAAACGGCAGGAAAATATGTTGTGCGCTAGACTTTAGAAGCATTGATGAATAGTTGGCAAGCATCAACAACAGTACAGCCTTAGGAGGGGCAGATCATCAGAAGACCTACTATTTAGAGCTATGGATCTAATTGATGGCTCAGCAAAGAAGTGCACCGTAAGGGTATTCGTGGACATCTCTGGCGCTTTCAACAATTATTTGTGGTGGCCAGCGCTGTTCAAGAGGATGAAGAAAGTTAAATGTCCTAGAAGTTTCCACAGGAGTTTTAGAGACTACTGTAGCTACAAATATGCCACCCTGAGATGCTCGGGAATATCCCTAGATAAGAAGTTGATCAAAGGATGCCCCCCAAAGATCAATGAATGGGCCTTTCTTCTGGGATATTGTGCTAGGTCCTGATTTTCTGGAGATAAAGATACTCCTTGAAACAGCGGGACTGGTGGCCTTCGTGGATGATTTACTAATTAAAGTAGAGGCTGACTCTTGCCCACTTATCTATTGCTGCTATATTTAATTGATGTGTCTATCTTTGTTAAATAAAACTTTACTGATTAGTCTGATTGATTTACTTCAATTTATTTAACAAAGTTTAACTGTATATACTAAGCATGGACAAGCTCTTAAGACCTGAATGACTCAATATCGATCGTAAATCTACTACGGCTGGAAAAGAATGTAATCACTGGCACAAAAAATTTCTGAATTTCGTAATGGCTCATCAAGTGAATGAACAAGAAATACTACTAATTCTAATTAATCATGTGTCACCATTTATTAATTATGCATACATGAGTGAATGTGGAACATTTAACAAGGTCATTTATGTATTGCGAAACGTTTTATTTAAAACCCGTTGATGAGGTTTTTGTTCACCACAAACTCACCAACAGGAATCAGCAGTTGGTGAAACGATCACGTGGTATTTAGAATCCTTAAAGCCTCCAAGCAAATACTGTAACTTTAAAGCTGTCACTACAGACATTAATCGTAGTAAATGTATTAGAGATGCTTTCATTGCTGAGTTACTTGAGTTTAGCATAAGGCAGAGACTCCCCAAAAACCCTAACCTCAACCTACATTACGCTTCCTCTCAATCAAGGTCTCTAGAGTTGGAAAGATGCTCCCGTTAATACTATTCACTATAATGACCCTGCCGATCGTGATTCGTCAGGAGAAATAGTTGCTGCCACGCATTGGATATATTATTTCTGCAATCACAATTATCAAAAGAGGAGCATATGTCCAGTGAGAGACGTCATCTGTCTGTAAACATTGATCCAAGACTGGGCATTATGCCAAATGGCCCTAATGGCCTCTATGTGTTGGCGAGGTCTATACAATCCAATAATAATAATATGCCAAAGTTTGCAGGAGTAAACAATATAAATTCCAGGGAGGTATTACTATTGTTTCAGGCTGCGTTGCTTCTACTCCAGCTTGTTTGTTGAAAGATATTATAGCAGTTGGCGTGAATGGTTCTACGTCACATGTTTTAATCAAAACGGGGAGCTCTAACAGCTTTATATCTGAACTAGTAGCTAGAAAATTAAACATTCCTATTGCTTCTAGTAAGTAGTAGTAGTAGTTGATACAATGGCTTCAACTTCATTGAATTCTTCTGTCAAGGAGTCTGTCAAGTAGATCTTTCATTCATAAAGCACCACTACCCTAAAGTTACTCTAAACGTCCTACAAGATCTCTGTTCAAACATCACTCTTGGTCACAATGTATTAGGCCGTTATTCGTCTATTGAAATAAAATGTGGTTGTTCTGAAGATCGCCTGAAATTATGAAGTCTAGCTGTCACTAAGGTATAACTAGTATGATTATTTCTGAATCTCACTCCTAATTTAAAACCCATTTTTATAAAATCCAAGCGACATTATGCGTTTGGTGGTTAAATTTATTGAAATAGAAAAAGATCGACTTTTAAAAGAGGGTATCATTGAAGAGAGTTTTTCGCTTTGGAAGGCTCAGGTCTTGGTTACCCAGACACAGAATCACAAGCGTAGGATGGTAGTTGACTATCCACAAACAGTAAATCGCTACATGAAACTTGATGGGTACCCATTGCCATGAATCGATGACATAGTGAACAAAGTAGCTAACTAGGAAGTATAACACTTCATCAACCTGCACAATGCCAGCACCAGATTCCTATATGTGAAGAAGACAGACCATACACTGCGTTTGAAGCATACGGCTAGCTTTGTCAATTCAAACTAACACCAGTCAGTCCACGCAACAGATTCGCGTGTTTTCAAAGGAAAATGGATCAAATCATCTCTTCTGAAGGAATAAAAGACACTTTCACCTATTTAGACGACATTATGATCTGTGTCAGAAATCAACGTGACTGACTAGAGCTTCAGCAATTTTGGATGGGATACCTGAGCCAAGGACAAGCATTACTAAGTGAAACATTAGAATAAAAGACAGAAACTGGCCCTAAGGGGAAAAAAAGTGGTGTACACGATACTTTAGTTTATTCCGCAAAGTATTACTACCACCACATAATATAAAGCTTGGTTCAGTTAAAAAAAAACTTTATCAAGGCCACGAATAAAGATGGCCCCAGTTTGTTTATATATAGAGCAGAAATTACCCCACTTAGATGAGGCAAATATAAAAGAAGGGATTTTTGTTGGTGCCCAGATAAGGTAACTTACCACAGATGAAACTTTTAATTCTACTCTCAATGAAGTTGAACTACCAACTTGGAGGTTATTCAAAGATGTATCCAGAAATTTCTTGGGAAACAATAAAGCAATCAACTACCAGGAGATCGTGGAAAAACTCCTTCGGTCTTATTAAATACTGGGGTGCAATATGTCACTAAAGATTCATTTGTTACACTCACATTAATTGGATTTTTATTTTCACAAAATTTTGGTGAAGTTAATAACGAACATTGAAAGGGTTTTCACCAAGAAATTGATGTAAAATGGATTAACGGTAGGTACCACAGAAATTAGAGTGTTAACATGCTGGCAAATTATTGCTGGATTCTTATCACGGATGTGCCCGAGAATAATTACAAATGGAAATCATAGGCTTTTTTTTTAAATTATAAATATTAATAAGTAATATTGGTTTCATATGTAAATAAAATATAAATAAGCTTTTTAACCAAAGATGATATAAATATTTTGAATAGATATCTGTAACCAGCATAATAAACAGTCCAAAAAGATATATTATCATACATAAAGAAATACTTATTTAAATTGTCTAACAGTGTAATTAGTTATTTCCAGCCAATGTTTACAATAGAGAACCTTCTACTAGCTGTCCCTTACCTACACTCCCATCGTAGATGAGCTATAGTGCGACCATAGGAGATTTTAAGGAATTCATCTTGTAAGCGAATATTAAAATAATAATTAATTAGTTTTAGCTAGTAGCATATACAATGAATGGTAAAATTTAAAAAAAAACGTATTTTATTTAAGTTTTTATAAGTATAGGTGGAACCCCTCCCCCAAAATTATGAGGGTCTATAAATTTACAAGAGATGCCCCCCTATCCCACCTTTATATGGAAATGACTGCACTGATGGGCACGCAGTATAAAGTGTAAAGCTCACTAAGTTACTTGGGTTTGGAGTTACCCCCACGGGGTTTAGTACGTCAAACCCCATACGTAGTTACGGTACGTAAGCCTATTTCAATTTTCATCTTTATATTTTTATTAGTTCATAACGGCCCAAACTGGTGGTCAAAGCGTCCAAGGCGTTACACTCACAATAAATAAACATATATAGGCCTATATCAGGTTTCCTTAGCTAAGTATTAAAAGATTTTTAAGTTTCCTAGGTCTTGAGCTCCCCGTATAGGTCTATAGACGGCATGAGGTAGGGCCTATAAGGCGTTAGGCTTTGAATATATCATGTGAGAGTAAAAAAAAACACCCAAGTTGCATAGGTACTTTCAAGTTTCCATAAGTGCTTACTCAAAGTTTCTTGATCCGTAAGTTACAGTATCAAAACACAAATATACATTTATTTGCTTATTATGTCCTCCGCTACTATAAGGTTCATCTTCCTTTTAGAATGAGAATTCATAAGGTTGTCTGAATATTTATCAATATAAATGTAATATGAATTCAAATTAAATTGGGATCTTATCTGTGTATTCTATAATTGGTGCTAGCATCATTAGATTCAAGGGCAATAACCGTTGGTCCTGTAGTTTAGTACGTCATTCCTACGATAGGTGTAAAACATAAATAAAAAACATGCCCAAAGTACATAACCTCAAGTTGATAATAAACAACAAAATAAAACTGAGAAATTATATAGATTACTTATGTTACTTAAACTATAATAAGAACGGTAAGGAGTAGAATTTTTTTCGGATGCACTATTTACTACAGTTTGAATATTTCGTAGTGTATTGAGATTTATTTTATATTCTGTAGAAGGATCATTTTAAAGTTACTTACCTATTTTATTGTTGCTAATAATAAGGCGGTAGATTTAATGTTGATTACATGTTGTTTCAGAATCCTGTGGCCCACTGCTGGTCTGAGCCAATCCACCACAAGCGCAAGTTTTGTAATGTCTGTCGCAAGAGGTTGGAGGACAGTTTGTCCATCCATTGTGAGAGTGAGTACTTTATAAACTCGGCGTGCACTTTTATACACAGGCGCTTGGGAACACCTCAGCAGTATTTATCTCATTTATTAACATAGTTCGAGTCTTTAAGATTTAATACATTTTTAATAATTCAGGCATAAAGTAATTGTGGATCTGAGCGGATTAACCTATTTAAGCTAAGAATCCCGGGTTCGATTCCCGGCATGGTCGAACCATTGATTATTGGTAAAATGTGGGTTTACCCTTTCACGATGATGAATTAATGGCTGGAGACTGGCTGTTGTGCCTGTCTTAGTCTCAATTTAGATAATTATGAGGCCTATGAAGCTATGGCAGGTCTAGCAAGCCGGTAGTGGAAAATATATGGCTTGGATGAAGAAAAAAACCTGACCCAGCCCACAGGCTGTAAACAGTATTGGATGTAAAAAAAAGTTCCCAGTCAAAAGCAGCAACTATCCTGTTAAGCTACCATTTAGATGAAGGACACATCACATCGATGGCTCTTGCCCATTGATTGACTGACTGGAATCATTGGACTTGTTGATGGTTTTCATAATGGTAGGGTGGGCGAATACCGGTTCTTGTCCACTTTCAGTTACCTCTCGTTCTTATGGAGAGACCCTTGCTGGGTATTACCAACATCTGTTAGTTTGGGAGAATTGAATCTGTAAGTAGGAGTTCCGTTTGAGTTGACAAACAACGCCATGTGAAACACCGTGTGAAAGTTTCTGGCCATGCATTAGCTTACACATGGCAAAAAATACCCCGGAGTGGCAATTTAGGTTCCAATAGTTTTGTCACTTTTCATTACAGAAATACTTTTATGTGTGAATTTGTCACTGAATATTTTTTACTGGTTTTCTATGTCACTAATTTTTTTCGTCACTGATGGACACGCGTCATGAGGGCTATTTCCTTACAGAGATGTTGTTACTTTATTTACCTTTCTTATGAATAATTACTTAACTAATTTGACCAACAGTTGTATGTATCCTTGGGAACACAATACATACAACTATTGAATATAGATAGCATAATTATTAATGACAAAAATCATCCGTGGTCAGATGTGTACACCGGTCAGTGAAAATATTTATTTCAGTGATGAAATGTCTGTATTGCAAATTTATCTTTGCGATGCAATGTCGCAGCGACAACTTTTATCTGTGTGACGAAACGGTCTCTTTACCAACGTTCAGGGACAAACTGTCCTGACCCTGTTCCATCCCCGTGGAATTTTCAACAAGATATACTCTAGAAGTGACTTGTTTCAACCTAGTGACTGAAATTACCCTTATCAGTGGTAGCGTGTGCTAAATGTCAGTCACCTCAAGTCAGTGCTACCAGTGACGGGGAGCTATATAAATAATAGATTGTTAGTATTTTTTTTCGGCCAAGCTTAACAGAAGGCAATACTATATATATTTTAGTACCGCGTCTTACTACCCGGTTGGGGTAGTACGCATATTCACTAATTACACTAATGGAATGGATTAGGAATGATAAAGGTTTAATTGAGAGAAGCTGCACCCACATTTGCCTGGAAGGAAATTGTAAAACCGTTTAGGAAAAAAACCTCTCAGTGCACCCAACCGGGATCGAACCCCTGTCTACCCATCTTCAGCTGTCTAGTCCAACACGAGAGAAGTGCGTTAGACCACGCGGCCACCGAAGCGGGCGGCAATACTATAAGCTACTCGTAAAATGTACAAATGGGTTTTTAAATTATGGATACAGAACAGTGCCTGCTACCTTATACATAGCAAATGCACAACCATCTAAAATTACTTTCCAAAACGTGACACATCATCACTAATAAATCAACAATTCCCCGCCATTTCTGTGGTAGCATCATCTACAAGTCAACACGTTGGTGTCGGTCCCCTTCACCCCACGCTAAAACACTGAGATGACTTAATAAGAAATTTGAGCAGTGCTGTAAGCTGTATATATTTTTGATGACTTAAAAAATTGATTCCGTTATCATAATATTCGTGTTAATCATTTGGTACAAAATAATTTTTATTTTCTAATTTTAATTTGAAGATTCGTTCCGTCCCTACCAACAATTAATTGCTAGCGACACCTATGGTTTTTGAAACGTTCTCATCAATTAACTTAATGATAAATATGGAGTTCTCTAATGAGGTTTTGTATCATTTATGGCTAACAGATCCTAAAAACATCCAGAGGAGTACTGCTAACGTTAAGTACACCAGTCGATCCATACCAAATGAACTAATAGAATGCGTGGACTTAGTAAATAATAGATGGTGTAAAATACTAATAGGTTTACCTCTAAATCCTAGGTTCTTTTCCATCCCAGCAGATGAAACCTCAGATGTAAGTAGGACTGATCAAATGTTATTTTGTGTGCACTAAAGTTGTGTTAGAGATAATGTGCTTCTAGAACATTCATGAACTTTCTCCTGTTACCGACTGGCATCCACGATTTTTGTTTAATTTTAGTTAAAAATACTTAGAGCCTATACAATAATAATGTTAGGTCAGGAGTATGGTAATTCAACTGTAATGAGCTGTTTTCTCCAGGTGACTCAAAATTATAGATGAAATACGTAACCTCATGCCCTTTATGTTTGTTGCAATGCCCATTCATTTAACTTGGCTTTAACTGATGCCTGCAATAATACATTAATTATTATAAACTCCATGAGAACAGCTAGATAAGTTGAAGTTGGTGTATATTTAAGATATTAGCCCAAGTGCAATGAGATTTTATATGTAAAAATGATAACCCACATTAGCCCTCATGGCCATGTCTGAGACCATATGGGTGCAAAACTATGATTTAATTGCCAGGTTTCCTATCATGGATGCATTACAGGAGTTATAGGGATTACAGGAAACTTCTCAGAGATAGCATCTATTTTAGCAACAGTTGAAAAAGGACAATTCGTCACACCATTTAACATTTCACCAAAAGTATTCTCGATCACACTGCCTCTGTGCAAGTAACGCCAACGAGTTCACAATGATTTTATTTCTGTTTGTGAACATGTATACATTGTGGATTATGTCCTTCATGCTAAGGTCACCAAAGTAAATGAGGAAATTTACAAGAGATTTGCATACTCTTAGGAAATGATGAGTAGAGCTTGATAATAAATGAAAAGCCATATGTTATTGAGAAGCAGTGCCATCGTGACAACGTAGTAGCATTCACTATTGAAAATATTTAAAAAAAAGTGTATATATTCCTTTCTTGGGCCATATCACGCATAATATCAGGTACTGGTTCTCAACACATACACCTTAACTGTTTTCTCCTAAAAATCAACCTCTAATCGAATAGTTGATACTGATTTAGAGTTAGATGAGTTTGTTAATTGCTACAGTGCTATGCTTCCCAACACACGTTCATGTTCATTTGAGCTCACTCCCTGTAAATCAAAATGGGGAAAGTGGATGAAAGAGACTGAATGTCCATTTCTATTGAGGTTCTTGTGCAGTGTAGTTTGTATTTATTTTTATAAATTAAAATGTATTGCAATGTTAGCCTTTATTAAGAGCCCCCCACACGATCACAATCGGTCCAGCTCTCAGTTCTGACATATCAGTCTAAACTGATCTGTTTGGATTGACGTGAGGATTTGCCCATAAAAGGTCATCCCAATTATCAGTTAATATTGATCAGTCCAAGCTGATCAGTCTGAACTGAGATGAAGCTTTGCATACATATGGCAGACTGAAATAGCTAGTAGTTGGTGATGGACGTGTTTTTGTGCCGTTTGTGTTTGGCTTTGATATGGAAAAACTTTTGTGTGTTGAAATTGCAATTATTGTTAGAAAGCGGAGATAAAAAAGGAAATTCAAAAGAGAATGTTGGGTGAAGGATAGGCTACTAAAGCGAGGACAGTATTCTTATATTAATATCCTGTAAGAGCAAAAATACATTTTGCACTAATGTGTATTCGATACGATTTAGCACTTAACTTTATTGGTCTATTAGCTCAAGGCTCCTTCACCATAACGCTCAAATTTGTGTTGTTTCAGCTTTAAAGGTAGATGCCATTCTAGATCGGGTTTATCTACAAATAAAATTACGCTTGAGCATACTTACTTACTCTATGGCACTATAAACTCGAACGTTAATTGCTGTACTTACATAAGTACACTACTTACCTCTCCCTATCTTGAGCTAGTTCTATCCAGTACACCTCATTACGCCCTCTTTCTTCCAAGTCCAATCTATTTTATCCTCCCAACTGCGTCTAGGTCCACCCAATGGTCTCTTCACATTGGGTTTGCCAGTCAATACCTTGAAGGCAGTTCTAGTTTTTTTCCATTCGCATTGAATGTCCTGCTCGCTGTAATCTGCGAGACTTTACCACCCTAACAATGTCCGGTAATGATTTTGGAAAATAATAGTAATGAAAAGAGAATGGGCTACGCTTTACACTATGCAGGATTAGCTCAATAAAACATGCTGCTGTTGTATTTTCTTTCGAGTAGAAATAATGAAATTTTAGTTTTGTTTCTATTGAAAAATCAACACTAAAAATATGATTATTTGAGGTAACATTTGAGTAAATTATTTATCAATTATTTATGTATGTTTTATGTGTAATTAAGGTTCTAAGATTCTAGTGTTTGTAATAATAAGATTAGTTGCTAATAAGATATGTTAAAATTTATTAAATATTGTTGCTATAACATTAAACAAAAATACTATCAAAATAATATTTGCTTATATTTGTTTGATAAATGCTTTTGTATCTCCTTGCTCTGTTTAAAATTTGAGTCCTTGGTTCCTTTACAGTCAATATACTTCTAGACTCCTGTCTTCATTCGTTTTTCCAGTCCCACTCCAGTCTATATCCTCCTACGTCCAACCCTGCTTCGTATTTTCTTATAATAGTTACTCTCTATTACATATCCTCCAAAAGCCTTCCTTGTTTCATATCCTACCTATTTTAATTAAATTAATGTCAAGATACCAACAACAATATTTGGGAGCAATCGTTCTTTGGAGTATTTTAAGTATAAATTAATTAAAATTTAATAAAGACCGTTATAGTAGATTTTTAGAAAAGTATCTTGTATTTGAACATTGAGGAACTAAACCTTGTTTTTTTAAAATTACTGTTGCTTCTTATAAGGATGTATTCAAACCATACATATTAAATAATACTAAATAATATGTTACAGATAATTTTACCTAAGGGCACCACCCACTTGAAGGGAAATGTCCTCTCGCTCTGTATTTCTTATAAGAATCACAGTTATGAAACTTCAAACTCACTAAAACATTACTCAATTAAAAATACTACGGTGAGTTTATTAAAAAAGGACTTTATTTGTTTGATTAAGGCTAGATATGTGTTTCTTGACGTTTATTGCCGTTTTCGGGACTGCGACACTTCACCTGAAAATTCGTTTAAATTGAGCTGATTTCACCAATTAATTATTTTACTTTTTAAATCATAAAACCTAATAAATGTAATATTTTTAATTCCATGATCAAATTTTAATACCTTGTCACCTCCATTTTGGTGTGAACCAAATTTTGAAGTAACAAACTACTTAGGTAACGCGGGATTTCTGGAGATCCGCAACAAGTCTCAGCACCGGTAAGCGGACAGGTAAAGATAGCTTTCCACTAAAAATATATACATATATGTAAAATTAAACGTATATTGCCTTTATGCACATATTAATTCAAGTACCCATACATAGGAACTATATTAACTTAGGGCAACAAAACTTAACACCCAATTCCCCAACACTAATATCAACTTCAGTGGTCGAATAGCCCAAGGCGTCACTCTCGTGTTGGACTGGCCTGCTGATGACGGGAGTATTGGGGTTCGAATACCGGTTAGATTTACTAAGGGTGGATTTTAATAAATTGTTTCCCATTCTCCTTCCACGCAAACACTAGTAGATTACCTCTAAAATACTTACTTCCTTATCCCTACCACATTAGATTAATTATCAGAGGCCCATATGTGAATAAACCGAACAGGTAGTAGGACGCGGTGGTAAATAAAACCTTTGCTTGCCGAGTAGCAACAGAACGCATATTTCGACATATTAATTACTTTTTTGGTTAAAGTGTATAAAAAATGTTGTTTTTAGGTAAATATATAGGACCTTCTAGTGAACAGCTTCACCCAAATATGTCACAATGTTGACTCACAAAGTATAACGTGTAAAATAAGGTTTTTATTTGTTAAAGCTAAGAATTAAATACTAATAATATTTAATACTTGGTGAATTCGCTAGGGCCTATAAACATATTATAATATAGTATAGCTATTCTAATTCATAGTTGTATAAAACACTTAGGCAAATTAATCACATGTGTAATTGAATCACATTAACCATTCCTGTTTTAGTAAATTTAATTATCAGCAACTGTGACGCCACAGATAGATCTACGGCATAAAACAATCCTAGTTATGATTATATCATTTTTTTTTCTTTTCCCTTAGCAGTCCCATTACCTGGAAATGAATCTTATACAAGTGAACCTTTGTAAACGCTGATCCACTGGGGATGGTCAGACTCCATTTTGCATACCTAGCTCTCTATCCTGTAACTGTATTGTACAACAGTGAGTTTAGTTTGGCGCGGTCTCTTCAACCGTATCGATCTGATGGTCGAGCAGGGGAGTGGGTCAACCTCTCCGGGATTTCATTTTCCCGGCATGCATCTGGAACATATTCATTGCCCTGACTACTGCTTTGAATTATTAGTGCGTTTCTTTTTATAAATAAATAAAACCTTAACAGGCTTGCAATTGAACAAAAAATGCTCGTTTTATTAATGTCCTATTTTAAAATTTAAAATGATAAGCCTGTTTTAAAAAACGAACGTTTAGCTACTTAAGGAACATTACTATATTTAAGAACTGTCGTTCACAAACACTATGTATTTTGGTCAAATAAAGTTACGACATTTCATTTTACACATAATATTCGTTTCTTCTTTCAAAATAGCTTGATCAGTTATTTGCTCTGTATTATATCTGACCTGTCGACAGTAACTCCGACTTAAATGATTCTCGGTGGCCAATAAATACTCTATGGCGAAAGGAAGAATAGTGTGAATATAGGCCTACATAACTTTTGTTTGTGATGTATTTATGTTACAGCATCATGTAAAATAATTTAAATTATTAACATATGATGGAGGGGGATAAAACAATATGATATGTATTTAATACATTTATGTAACTTCTCAATGAGTTTATATTAAAAACTGTTTTATACAAGATAATTTTTAATTCGTAGCTTTAATAAATCAAATTATTCGACTACACAATACAGTTTATTATTCAACACGCGACATGTTTTGGTAGATTTGTGCGTTAGGTGTCTTATATGATCATCTAAAATTAGATTTTAAAAGCATTTAAACTATACAAAAAAAGTCAAAGCGTTATTTAGGAAATGTATATTATATCTATATTATTTTAGGGCGTAATAGTGTTCAAAATTTTATAAATTATAGAAATTAATTTAATAGATGCATAATTTTTTTCATATTCCCCTCATGTTAATAATTTTAAAAATAGGAGAAGATGACAAAATTAGCGAATTAATGAAGCTACTCAAATTTTTTAAAGTTGTATCATCTCATGGGTCTTCTTGCTTTATCAATGAGTTCATTATTTGATTTTGTAACAAAAATTTCAAATGCGTGAAAGGTGATTGGTGAATCATATTGCTGAATAACATAATATTATAGTAATGTTGTATTGTATATTATTTTACCATTGTTGTGTTGTACACTCGAACTACACTAATCATTTGTAATTAAATGTAAATGGAAGAATATGATGAAAAGTGACAGTGGATTAACCCAAATCACCAAAATATTATTTTATAGGCAGTGGCGGATTTAAAAATTTTGCTTTCCTAGGCACAATTATAATATGCGTTCCCCCTTTTTTTCAGAGGGTTTTATGAGGTTTCGGAGGAAAGAGATGTTGGGGGGGGGGGGGGGGGGGATTTTTA
>CABFOV010001081.1:35190-98759 GCA_902141375.1 Timema poppense
TTCTCCTAATCCAAAGGGGCGTTTGGAGGCTTCGGGAGTATTTTGAGAAGTGAATTATTCTAGAAACTAGTATTTCCCCCACGCTCAACCAAATATATTTTTCTTATATTTATGCGTGCGCCTCAGGCGTTACTGCCATTTGGGCAATAGCTTATAAAGACACATATTTTGCCGGTTTATTTATTTTATTTTGAAAAATGTTTCACGTGTAATATTTTTTTAAACTAAGGATTATTTTCATTATTTTTAAAAATGATTTGTAATAAACTAACAAAAACATTACGCTTATAAAAGGCTATTATTATGATAACCACATCGGTGGCATAGCAGTTTCATTAAACTCGTATTGGCCTCTGTCGATATTTTTGGGGAGGTCACGGTTTGCACTATGGGTAATTTTCTAAATAAGCTGTACTTTATTGTCTCACCACTATCCACACTCGTTAATGCGGGTGCATTTCCTCTGTTACCTTCCTCGTTCACCCCCTTTAGATTGTCGTTTAGAGATCTTGGGTTAAACTCTTTTTCAAACACGCCGGTGATAATGAATACTAGTCTGTTGTTCACGACAACCTTGGATTTTTTTGTCAGTTAAAAGTTCGGTATTCATCCTTCTTGCAAATATGTTCTGCCACTTTGACCATTATTTAAGTCGATTTAAATCTCTTCTCAGAGTGATAAAACAATATATTTGAAAAGTGGATGAATACTAAATTAGTACTTTGCACCGCGTCTTACTACCCGTTCGTGTTTTACGTTTAAGTAATAATTACTCTAATGGGCTAGGAATTGGAAAAGTTGAATATATATGAAGTGAACCCGCATTTGGGTGGAGAAAGAGTGGAAAACCATTTAGGAGAATCCACCCCCGGTTCACCCGAGCGCGATTCAAACCTCAATCTCCCCGTCCTCGGCAGTCTAGCTCAACACGAAACAAGCGCATTAGCTAACTACGCCCCCAAGGCGGATAGTACTAAAGTGTTTATCAGAAACTTTTCAACCGTTAGAAAAAGCCAAAGCTACCGTTTGACAGTCGCGTAGCCATGGGGGATGGGAGATCTGGGGACTTGAAACCCTCTATTTTATGTTGGGAATGTCCTGAGCTGTATATTGATGTGTAGGGAAAATAAAACAAGGCTGCCAACAGTCACTATATAATATAATATCTTCTTCTCGCTACTGTGGAAAAACACATTGTGGTGAATCTCAAATACAAAGATTTAGAGGCGATATTTGCAACATTAGGCTAATATTAATATAATATTATAATCCTAAAATATATTTATTAAGTATTATACAAACAATATTGCCAATGTGAAGAGTTATTATTTTATGATTGCTCTCATCTATATTAATAAAATGAAGAGTTTGTCTGACAGTTGTGAGTATTGCGCGATATCTACTGCACGCAGAGGGCTGAAATTTTAAAATTAGTAACGCTTGTACACAATCTGTGCACCTGGAAGCCGGAATTTTTACAAGTTTTATTAGATTTTTAAAATTTAGTACACACTTCGTCGGAATAAGTAAATTAAGAGGTTTTTTTTTGTCTGTTTGACGCAAAGAGAAGTGCTGCCCGGGGTAACCATGCAATTCAATGGGCAATGCCAGATAATTCTAATAATTTAATCATAGAATATAAACTCATTGGCTTTGTGTGTTGTTTAATATTTTTCATTTTGTTTTTAATTCAAGTGACATTATTACATCAATAAAACTCACAACAATATTACATTAATTTAGTATATAGTATACAGTATACAGATTAATATAAGTTAAAAATTCTGCTAAAAATAAATTCAGTTACCTAAATATCTTAAATATTATTTTTACCACAACAATTTTTTCATATTTCTATAGACTCCCTTCCCCCCCCTCCCCCCCTTTTAATGGACCACAAAAATTTTGTAAACATCTTTAAATAGCTTCTAGCGCCACCCAATGGTTTTAAATGCGTCCTTGTGTCCCCCAACCTTCGCCCTTCTTACCACCTATTTCACTTTCATGAATACGCGACTGCGGTCTGAGCATCCCCCCCCCCTACCTACCCTTTCCTTTGAAATATAAACTAATACCACACCTAATTTAAATTATTATGTACTTTTTCGAGACATTTAATAAAAAATATAGATATATATTTTTAGTGGTATAATATAATATAAATAAAAAAGAGAGGTGCAAACGTAGGTATACAGTATAGGGTACTAATATTTTCATATGTATAAGAAAGTAATGTGTACCTTAGTATAGCAGACAGATTCCAAGAATGTGTTAATAATTGAGACAAACAATTCAAACACCTTTGGAACTAATTGACACTTGGATATGTGTGAATGAACATAGTTTCTTATATTAGTTAGAAGATATATACTGAATACCTACTTTTGCACCCCTGTGTATATTAATTATTGCAAGCTATGTTACACGCAACGTTAAGTGGTAACCTAAATCTGGATCTTATGAAATATTGTGTGGTCGGCCTAAGACGCCGGCTATTTTCCTGACTGTGTGGACTTGACCGGATCCCCCTTAAAGGAAGGTCCACAATGCATTTTATAAAATCTTAATATTATAGTTTTTTAGTTTTTCTACATTTTTAGTTGTAAATATCATCAACCATATATTAGTTATTATTTTAATATTCACCTTCAAGATGCACCTTATAAGACTTTCGATTGTAAAATTAGTTATGTTCAACATTTCAAATGCCTTTATCTCCATACATTAAAAATGGTAAGCCTATTGGGAAAAAAAATACGTTTCTTGAAATGAGCCGAGTAAATGTGGTCCAAGAAAAGGAGGTAGACATTTTTCTATCGCCTGTAATATCTTACTTGAAGAATCAACCAGGGGAAAGGGCAGCTTAAATAAAAGAATAATATTTGGAGTTTGTAGCCCTTGCAGGCAGGCTTCCTACCATTCCCTACCAATTCTTTTAACACATCTACTTACTCAAAACATTATTTTATGACCACGAAAAGTTTGGAAGCATGCACAAAATTTTAACAGCATTGCTAGTTAATACTAAGTTGTGAACGATTGTGTTAGGATAAAGGAAACTAGTGGTAAAACAGTTGTAGCCTCAGGCTAATATTGATGTTAGTTACACAAAAATATGTTAAATCTTTAAAAAAAACTTGACACCTGGTTAGTAAAAGAACCACCAGCAGAAAATATTCCCTAAGAGACATAAAAATAAATGAGCTGTTTTTGTTTGTTTTTTTCTTATCTACCCGCCTTTCACCACCTATTCGGATGTACGTATGAGACGTAAGCTACTAATCAAACTATTGTTGTAAGAATGATAGAGTTAGAATGTAAATAAAATGTACCCCTATTTGCGAAGGGGAAAAGTGGGAAACCATCTAGGAAAAACAAGCTTCATTACACTCGGCTGAGATTCAAACCCCGACATTCCCGTCACCGGCAAACCAGACTTATCTTGATCATGTGCACACTGGCACGGGTAGTAATAATGTCATTGTTGCTAGTATTAACAATATTATAATCGCTTGTGTGTAAGTTTTAAGATAACAATATTATTATTATTATTATATAATTTTGTTTATAAAACGCTTTATTCTTTTTTAGCATATCTATTTTTAGGTTCTCATCTAAAGAGAAATTATTATAATCGTGAAAAAATTTGACCTTGAGATTAAGATAAATGTGCCACCGAACCCAAAAAAGTGTATCTGGAAATTATTTATATCCGTCCCTCGATTTGTCTGTCTATGTCAGGTGACACACCCGAGATGGTTGTTGAATTTGGGTCAAACTTTATATTTAGGCATTATAAGGTATTGCCTTCAGCAGTTTTTAAAATTTTGATTCTAGCCCTTAAAATGAGGATTGTTAATTGATTACTCTAGTTGAAAATTTTGAAATTAAAAAAAATAAATGGCTTTAACATTTTAAAATATTTTTTTTAACACCACGTCTTATTATTCGTTCGGGTTATACGGTTATCTACTAATTACGTTAATGGTTTTAGGTATTAGGATGGTTATATTTAAAGTAAGTGTACTAACATTTATGTGAAGAGAGAATGGAAAACCATTTTGGAAAAATCACCCTCGGTACACCTGACCGAGATTCGAATTTCGATCTCCCCGCTATCGGCTATCTGGTCTTACTGCAAGACTCTATACTTGTTTTTCAGAGAAAAATCGATTTATAGGTAGTTTGCATTTTACTATTATTTTTTAAATTCAAAATATTTCGAAAATGGCTTTAACGTTTTTGTTAAAATTGGATATATAGGCAGTATTTTACACGATTCATGGCAAAGGCATATAAAGGCCGGTGTCCACATATACGTATAAAAACTTATATAGGCTAAAGTTATTGTAAAATCTCTAGCAGAGCCCCATAGAAAAATAAGCTTTCTACGCCCTTGATGTGGAGGCTTTATGCATATGTATTAGTTAGGCTAATGGGTTAGGTGTGAAGAGGGGTGAATTCAGAGGAAGTGTACACGCATTTCCTTGGAGGTAGAGTGGAAAACCATTCAGGAAAAATCACCCTCAGTACACCCGGATGGGATTTGAACCCTGATATCCTTATCATCGGCAATCTAGTCTAACACAAGAGGGACACCTTAAACCACGCGGCCACCGAAGTGGGTCTCTAACATTGTTAATGTTGTGAGTGAATTCTCCACCCCCGAATAGAATCCTAGCTACGTGCCTGATCCTCTATATGAGCAACCTGGGGACTCCAAATAAAAATTCCACAGACAAGTCAAAGTCAGGAGGTTCTTGGCGCGGACCAATGAACCAACTCTGCTAGTACAGGGCGTGAGTGACCTTGATAAGAGTGGAAAAAACAGCAGCTCTGACTTTATGGCGGGTAAACACGACACACTCTTTGAGGAAACAATATGACGGCACTCCTTACTTTGAGTCTTGGAGATTGGGGTTCTATCCCGCGTAGGGTTGGTGTAGGAGTTAGAACTCATTTTTTTCATCACCACGTTTTACTACCTGTTAGGGCTATACACCTATATTACACTAATGTGTTAGGGATTAGAAAGGTTTAATTTAGAGGAAGAGCACCCACATTTGCGTAGAAGGAGAGTGGAAAACCATTTAGGGAAAACCACCCTCTGTGTATCCGATAAGGTTTGAACCCCAATCTCACCGTCTTCGACAGTTAAATCTATTGCGAGAGCAGCGCCTTAGACTATGAGGCTAATGAAGTGGGTGTTAGCAGTCTTGATCAAGGACTGGATGTTAGGTGTACTGGAGGGAACTACCCCATAATTGGGGTTTATCATCGTACATTCAGTCAAATGCTGGTGCATTTACACTTAAAATAATTCCTTATAGCTCTCAAATGCACACTCTGGCATCGAAGCACACACATATAAAACAACCGTATTACACTGTTGGGACAGAGAGCGCCAAGGCATAGTTCCCTAAACTCAGCACCTCTGGTTTGAAGCACAATTCTCCTAAATGGTTTCCCACTCTCTTTCCAAGCAAATGCGGGTAGATTTCCTCTAAAATATTCCCTCCTCATTCCTACTCCTTTAGATTGATTATCACATAATACGCGCATAGCCTGAACAGGTAGTAAGACGCAGTGTTTAAATAAATAGATAACAATGAAATTGGGTGACCGGCGGTCTAGGGGTAAGGTGTCAGACTTCTGTGCTGACGGCCGGGGTTCAATCCTTGGTCCCGGCACACCCTTCCTTCACCTCTGACAATACATCTTGTGAATGTGGGGAATGCCAGGCCTCCACCGTGGTTCGGATTCCACGTTAAGCTGTAGGTCCTCCATTTCATCTCACAATCACCCTACCATTACACATTAGCGTAAGTGCGTACAACCCGAACGGGTAGTAAGACGTGATGCTAATAATAACAGTGAAATTGAGACCAGTGAAACAATTTGTATCACATTTTTTAAAAACAACAAAATCTAAAGCTAATAATTTGAAAATGGAAGAACTATTCCACCGATCCCAATTTCGCAGTTTTCAAGTGAATAATTTAGAAATCCGCACGCGCATTGATATGATTTCTGGTTCGAGCGAAATCGTGGATTTAACACCTCGGTCATGCTATGGGCTCTTAATGTGTATCCACAAATGTAGATTATATTATGTATCAATGCCTCAGCACTAATGCCCCATCCAAACGAACGATGTTTTCGTACTTAATTCAACAGAGAAACTTATATTCAAATAATAATGGCAACTATCAAGAAATAACCAAGTAGCTACTTCTAAAAATACTACGCGCATATTCACTAAGGCATTGTATTCCTCCTTTTTTTTTCAGAATAATTAAGGCTACCAACAAATATGTAACTATTTTCAGAAAATGGTTTGTGTACATACAAACTAAAACATACATTTGTTTAAAACTACTTCCATCAAAACAAATATATTTCGTTTATCTTGTGAGCGTATAACCCGAACGGGTAGTAAGACGCGGTGCTAAATATTATTATTATTATTTATCTTGTGTTTAAAAGACAGCGAAATCACTCTTGATCTTCTGAGCATGCGTCTGTGCTCACCATCGCTGGCTGATAGCTGGGACCAGCGCTAGTAGCAAATTACTCACTATCCATGATAGCTACTTATACTTATTTTGTTAATAGTCACCAGTATAGTCGGTCATTCACACTGTAATAGTCGACTTGGACAGAATTCAGTATATAGCTAACAATATTTGGCAACATAGCCCGTATGTGAGGCACAAGCTCTAGAGCTCCTGGGGGAATTCAGGCGCGTATCTAGGATTCAATTTCAGGGGTGTATAGTGGGTGGTGCACCAATCAGTCGTCGAGGTCCACTTGCACTATGTTACAAGTTTTAAAACTTTGTTTCTCATAACAATTTTTGACAAATTGTTAGAAAATCGAATGAAAAATGTTATAAAACATTGATATTTTATAAAAAAAATCCGTGTTTTATAACAAGTTATACGTTTCCCGGCCAGTGTAGGTAGATATCAAAGAAAATGATTATGTAACTTTGGTTTTCTATCATGTTCCACTGTTACAGGACTGTTTACACTATGTAATGAGTTAGCTAAACTGTTTTCCCCACCCCTTAGCTGGGTCTATCTTCTATTAATGTTACACCCAATCTTTTTTCCACCGGAATATTATCCCTAAAAGAGGTGTTTTTACCTTTCTATTCGATTACTAATCAAAATAATTAGGTACTCACCCGCCTCGGTGGCGTAGTTATCTAATGCGATAGTTTTGTGTTGAGATAGATTGCCGAGGACGGGTAAATCGAGGTTCAAATCTCGATCGGGTGAACTGGGGATGGTTTTTTCTAAACTGTTTTCCACTCAACTTCCACACAAATTCGGCTTCAATTCCTCTATTTTCAACCTTTCCAATTACTAACCTATTAGTGTAATTGGTACTTAAGCGTATAACCTGAATGTGTAGTAAGACGTGGTGCTAAGTATTATTATTATTAATTAGGTACTAAACTTCCTGGCTTGTCATCAGAAAAAAAGTTCCTAAAACTGACATCAGTTCTGAATTCCCCGGCCAATGGGTCTTGCATGCTTGATCATAATTTTGAAGATCAGTTGAAAGGTCACTCGCACTGTAGAGATGGTCGAACCCAAAACCGTATTTTGATCCTTTTATTGCACACCACTACACAAACCACGGCCGCAAGTATAACATCCTTCTCAGACGTGCAGACTAGATAAAACATGTTATGATTTGTTAGACAGTTGTTGGGTCGTGTTTGTCAAAGTTTTATAACAAATGTTAGACAACAATCAAATGTAACAAGTTACACCATAAAGCTGGAGACTGAATCGAGCATTTCATTACAAAGCTCGTCTCAAGTTCTTGATTGGACGCGCCGAATGCTCACTTTTAATGCTCATTTCTACAGTGCACCGTTTTTTTTTTTAACCCTTTCTATCTGAAATGTCGGACCTACAAGTCGCGAGTCCAGCGTTTCTTTTATTGAGATGTTGCTAGTTAAAAAAAAATCAGAAAATATAGAAACGGCGTTGGAAGACGAACTTATTTAGAGAAAAGATGGTGGATCGACATTAATGAGTATTTCGAAAAATCAAGAAATTAGTCGTATTTTTAAAAAAATCATTAAAATATTATCGATCTTGAGGATCCCACAAAGTAGTTTTTTTCCTATATTGTTCAATAAAAAATAAAGTGTTTTCTTGGTTTCACTCCATTTTATTCTGACACTTGTTGTAAAATGCGTAGTAATAGCACTAAACACGTATTTCCTCCAGTATTCACTTTGACGACTGGATGACTGTGCTCCGCGCGAACACTGACATTGACTTATAATGTAACAATCAAAGGGATTCGTGGAAAAACCGACATTCGAGTGGAGCACGTTTCTATCGAGCATCGAACATCGAGCGGTTAAGCTCGTTGCTCGCTACACCGCACTGACTATAGAGTGTTACATTACACTGTTTTGTTACAAGTCAGTCGCCGCCTTAATATTGTTTTACAACTTTTGTTTTTGTTACATAGGGTAAACGAACCTTTAGGTCAGTGTAGCCCAACCTCACGACGATTCGCGGGCTAATCTACATAATTCAGCAGACATGGCGGGTCACACACCAAATAAAAACGTAAAAGACAAGATAAAATAATAACAAGAAACACTTTATTTATTTTTTAATACTCATAACTCGAATACAAGTGAATATATAGTAGTATTATGATCGTACCAATATAGCTGGTAAAGGATCAAGTTTATGTCGTACGACTCATGACATTACAGTGCAGGGAAATAGCCGGACGCGGCTGGCCATACAATACATTGGATGAATGTATCGCTCAGGCGTTGTATGGACCATCTTGGTGCGTACAGAGCAAACTCCCGAGAAACCCCTTCCTCTTATTGACTACTTGCCTGGCTGGTATTAATATAACAGGCCTACAGTATAGATTACAATAATTCATAGGCAATATAATGGGAGTTTATAGCTAGCTAAATTATTTATTTTTTAATTTAATGTCTTGGTAAAGATGCATTTTAATTTAATAAAATATTACTTGAAATCAAACCAGTAACCTGAACATAATAAGTCGATGTGGCTAAGGATCATTTTATAGACCTAAATATCATGTCTCCTCTTGTTAGGGTCGATATTGATTGTTGTTGTGGATTAAGATAGTGTCTATCTTTCGTTACTGACCTTGCCCCATGTTTAGAAAGTGCACTTTAAATACGAGAGTGAATGTGAAGGTGTTTTCTCGAATGACTGTCCCTTGGCCACTATATAGGCCACCTGGCTGTACAGCGAGAACATCTCACATCGTATTTTATACAGGAGAGCCTTATCTCCCGCATTGTTTGTTTACGAGTTTAGTTGATAACAGGACTCACAAGAATGTTATTATAGTGTAGCTCTAGTATGCTGCTCTACAGTGTTGCCAGCTCAGCCTTTTTGCCACTAAATCTAGCTTAATTTAAAATTGGTATGGCGGCTAAAATAATCAATTAGCGGCATACAGGGATAATAGCTTTTTTGAATTTTACCTATAATTTCAGTGTTTTTTGTTTAGTTTTCTCGATTTTTAAATAATTTAGGTCAATTTAGGTAAATTACAGTTCAATTTTCCATTAGTGATTCCATTGATTTTTCCAAGGGGATTCTGAAAGTATTATTTCTCATTATAAATCTAAGTGTTTAGTACATAGGTGTGCGTACGGGGTGGCTCTAAACACTTAGATTTATAATGAGAAATGTAGATGCGTTTTAATTAAATCCCGTATATAATCTTTGTATTTTAAAATATAGATTACGCACTAAATGTCAAATTGAGTAATATATAAATTTCAAAATGTTCAGAATTAATATGTCTTGGTCTATTTCGGTTAGCTCATTATAATATATACACCCCCTTTTTTTTAGTTTGTATTTTGAAAGTAAACTTAAGTTGTTGATTAACATAAAGGTAAGAGGTTGGTCCAACCCCTTTTCACAAAAGTAATATCTACGGTCTCGAGCCCTTTACTGGTCAATGAGGGTGGGTGGGTGGAAGGAGCATTTCCGGATTATGCACACCCTAGTGAACTGTAGTGCATACGCTTATAGCTTACAATACTAATTTGCAAAAATATTTCTCTTCTGTAAGATATTCGAGCTAGTCGATATATTTTGAGCATAAAATAAGTTTATTTTAAATTCGACTTCACGTTTATTTTCTTTGCTAAGAGAGAGGCCTAATCTATGACTGTCAGGGGCGTCGTGCTGGGGGTGGTAGTGTCGGGGTAGTAGCGCCGTTGTCACTGCCTACTGGTTTTAAGGCTACTAATGCCAGCACTAGTAGTCACTACACTATACTAGTAGCCTTAATAAGGTTAGGTAGTGTCTTATGTTGATCGCTTGATGAAGCCTGGAGTTTTCACGAGCCGAAATGTGTTAGTTTTCCGACACGCAATAATGGTGAATGTCAAAACAAATAACACCAGCAGATCGTAAAATCCATCATTTACAAATAACTTTAAAAAGACGCTTGCCTAAATCCTCAATTCAAGTCCCAATTATCCCCCTCGAACCCCCTATTAACTGGGTGATATTCAATATCCCCATACCTCAGGTGTCATTATTATTAGCACCGCGTCTTACTACCCGTTCGGGTTACACGCACTTACGCTAATGTGTAATGGTAGGGTGATTGTGAGATGAAATGGAGGACCTACAGTTTAACGTGGAATCCGAACCACGGTGGAGGCCTGGCATTCCCCACATTCACAAGATGTCTTGTCAGAGGTGAAGGAAGGGTTTGGTAATCAGATAAATCTGTGCCGGGAACGAGGATTGAACCCTCAGGTGTTGTCGATGTTGCCATTGTTACCTGAGAATCTTTCTAACTTCAGAAGGCCTATTTTGAGAATTCAATGTCTCACCCCTTCCACCAAATATATTTTGTGCGACGCCCCTAACGACTGCCTAAGAAAACAAAAAATACGTCCTTTCCTTGGAAATGTAACTTCATTTATTTCAAATCTAGCACAATATTACATAATTTTGATCACTTTTGGCGGGATTTTGGTAACTTTAGCTGGCAAAACCAGCTGGCCAGCATTCCCACGTCCATGACTGGAGTACAGAGGAAACCACTAGCCCCTGGTTACCTGATGTTCCCAACAATAATATTTTATAGACACTTAAAAAGTAGTATCCAATGTCCAAAGAGTCATTATCAGGGTCTTCCCGTGGTGTAGTGGTCAGTGCAACTGGCTACGGACATAGAGATCCCGGGATTGATTCCCAGCTGGTACCTTGAATATCTTTCTTTCAAGGGGAATTATCCCAACGGTCGCCAGGGTTTGGTAAATTGGGCGAAAGTTAGGTTTAAGATTCCCACTGACTCACTCCTCCATATTTAATAACATCTCAATGCGGGTATGTGTAGAGAAGCTCCGTGGATGAACCCTGGGCAACGCTTTGTGCAACCAGAGCGACGAATAGTCTACATCAGTAGTTCCCAAACTTTTTGAATCGTGAAGCACTTTTCAGGAAAGAAATTCGTCACGGAGCACTATTGTTGCCCTGATGCCAAAGGCACGTATTTGCAATTTTTTTTTACTGTTTTAACCTAACTGCACTTTTAAAGTTGTTTGTCGATATTTTATCCTATAGCAAAAGCACGAATTATTTTTTCGAGTTCTAAATATCTTTAATTTTGATCTAAATTTAATTTTTTTCCCATTGAAAATAGGAATTTTAAATATAGTTTTCTCAAAATATCAATTGGCATAAAGGATACGATACTTTCACCTAGTATTTAACTGAATGACAACAGTATTCAAGAGGGAAAAGCATGTTTAAGAATTTGAGCATGTTAAACATAAAGTTTTACTTCATTCAAAATGTTATTTTCTCCACTAATTTCAGATAAATAAGGAACATACTTAACTACATAAACAAAAAACAACAACAAAAAACTTAAAGTAAGGCAACACATTTGATAACAAATTCAAAGTAGGTATTATTAATCCTCAATATTATGTTACCCACATATATATGATATTCACCACTACAAAAAAAAGTGACGACATAAAAAAAGAACGATAAAGTATAGACTGTGAACTTAGATTCTAATGATAGGTATGAGATTGTTTTGATTTGCTAAATATGGCTATATCTGGCTGAATATGAAACATCTGCAACTGAATATTTGGCTTTGCCTTGAGGCGGGATCTGTATTTGGTTTTAGTAGCCACATAGGCATGGAATCTTGATTCACATAAGTAAGTTGTTGCAAAGGGCAGAAGGATGATTTTCACTTTAGCTGACAAAACCTCAAATTTGTCTCTTAGCTGACACCAAAATTCTGATAGTGAAATCGTAGTTGCAAAAGTCTCTTTTATCACAGAATCTAATGTCAAATCAATCAAGCACTCATATCGCTGCGATGCCAGACAGAGTGGATTTTCCGACACAACCCAAAAGTTTTTTAAATTTCTTTTGTGGAGTTCTTCCAGAAAATAACAGTTGAAACTATAAATAACACTGCACTGCGACTTGACTTGTTTCGACTCTTGAATGAATACTGACTGAACTGCAACTGACTGAAGGTGCGAAAAAACTCGAGGTTTTAATTGGCAATAGAAACTTCCCAGTAAATTCTGGAAAGGTGTTGAAGCTAGCAATCGTATCTGAAAGCGCGGTGAAGTTCTCGCAGAGACTGTTAATTGGCACCTTTTAGTGTCTCTGTCTGGTTTTGCCGCGTGCAGTCTGTGCGCTTCACCAACGTTATCGATGTTTTGCAAGGTTCCAAAAGATGTGGGTGGGCAAAGATGACTGAGGTGACGCATGACATACACTGTTTAACAGCACGCTACAGGAGCTAAATAATTTCTACCCAATACTTACATATACACATTTCATGACCACACAAATTCACAGTTTTGAGATCTTGTCACATTTATTTTATTAATTTTTCCTTCCAATCTTTTCGTGGAGCACGCTTTGGGAACCGCTGGTCTACATACAAGCGGCCTGATTGAATGTCAGGTTTCTCCCGGTCAAAATACCATTCGCTAAACAAGAATTTTAAAAAATCAGAGCCGTTCTGTTAAGTTGAGTAGCCAAACCTTCTTCTCCACTCTACTCCCGGGAAGTATGATTAGTAATGTATTTTTTTTATCTTTCCAATGTCTAGGCTAGTATCTTATTGGAGAATTGTACAACTCCCCCTCAGCTAGCCGCCAAATTATATTTTATAACACTTTTATTACTTCAAAAGGGATTCAGTTACTTGGCATCTCCTATTGAGGGAGTTCACCACAATCCATAGCTGGCATAACCTCTCCCTTACCATAAATAAATAAATAATAATAATAATGATTCGGGTAGAGCCCTAAATATTATTAGGATGTAATTGTATCATTTACAATTAATTAGTTATTAAATCATGACAAATCAATTGTAACTAACAGCTTTGCTTTGAAGTCAACGGCAATACAAATCCATCTTAACCGTTTATTTTAGAAAACCAATAAATTGACATTTCATGCCAAATATGCAATCTCATGAAATTATAGATTTTAAAGATGCCCTTAGATTATTTTATAGTAAAGTTAAATTTAATAGTAGAATCCATCTGAAATACAACTTATTAGGATATTTGGAACTTTAATTTTTTTTAAACTTCATTGTTAAATCCTACTTTATTTGGAGCATTTTTTTTTGTTCTGTGAATTTTCTTTCTTTCTTTTGTTTAAGACCCCTTGTTATGCCCTTCTCTCCTGAAGCTTCTCGTTTCTGTGCTCAACAACGTCAGAGGTATAAGTCAACAAAATGTTACAAGTGAGTTAATTTGATTCTGTTCAGTTCTTGCCAAATAACAAATATGGCTGACATGAAGCAGTATTGGTACATTGGCTACTGGTGATTGGGTACCTAACCTACACTTCATAACTGATTAGTAGTGCATCTTTTGCAATGAGACTTATACGGTGTGTGCTATGGCTATATTTCTCATAAATACCATTTTGGTTTAAGAATATTAGGTAAGAGAAATATTAGTTCTTCTTGGAGCATAACCCTTGACTAGTATTGAAGTAGCAATGTTATGAGAAATAGCTGAGTCCTTGCCTTGTATTTAAATAACAATGTTAGAAAACAGGGCAGAGTCCTTGCCTCGTATTGAAGTAACAATGTTAGGACACAAAACAGAGTTCTTTCCTCGTATTTAAGTAACAATGTTAGGACACACAGTAGAGTCCTTGCCTCGTATTGAAGTAACAATGTTAGGACACAGGACAGAGTCCTTGCCTCATATTGAAGTAACAATGTTAGGACACAAAACAGAGTTCTTTCCTCGTATTGAAGTAACAATGTTAGGACACAGGACAGAGTCCTTGCCTCATATTGAAGTAACAATGTTAGGACACAGAACAGAGTTCTTTCCTCGTATTGAAGTAACAATGTTAGGACACAGGACAGAGTCCTTGCCTCATATTGAAGTAACAATGTCAGGACGCAAAGCAGAGTCCTTGCCTCGTATCGAAGTAACAATGTTAGGACACAGAACAGAGTTCTTTCCTCGTATTGAAGTAACAATGTTAGGACACAAAGCAGAATCCTTTCCTCATATTGAAGTAACAATTTTAGGACACAGAGTAGAGTCCTTGCCTCGTAGTGAAGTAACAATGTAAGGACACATAGCAGAGTCTTTGCCTTGTACTGAAATAACAATGTTAGTACACAAATCAAAATCCTTTCCTAGTATTGAAGTAACAATGTAAGGACACATAGCAGAGTCTTTGCCTTGTACTGAAATAACAATGTTAGTACACAAATCAGAGTCCTTTCCTAGTATTGAAGCAACAATGTTAGGACACAGAGCAAAGTTCTTGCCTTGTATCGAAGTAAAAATGTTAGGACACATAACAGAGCTCCTACCTATTATTGAAGTAACATAGTAAGCACACAGGGAAAATTCCTTGCCTTGTATTGATCTTACAATGGCTATATTATAGAGATAGTTAAAATTCTTCATAGTAAATAATGATTGTGTCTATCCGTTTAGTTTCTTCTGCTAATCCTAGTTGTTAAAAATAACTTTTAATAGGACTACCTACTTAAAATAAATAGAAACATTTACTGAATTATATCATACAGATACTATGTTCATGTTCCTATACAAGTCATATTTGATTATAATATGTTCATTTATAAATACCTTATTTTGTAACTATTTAACTTTCTCTTTTGTAACATATATGTTTAAAATGTCATAACTATAACAAATATTCAAGGAGGTAACCTATTTTCATTTATTTATATTTTTGCATTAAAAGTTTATGTTTCATTAATCTTGTGCTTCAAATTGGAAATGTTGTAATTTCATTTCCAAGAAGTTCTATATTAGGCTAGTAATAATTCAGCTAGGACTGGTGATGAATAATGGAAAGTTTTTTTTAAAATTGTAAATTAACTTCATTAGTAGGTAATAAACTTTAAAGGAATTTAACATACTAAAACCAATTTATTTCTCAAGTTGGATTTGGACTAAACAGGTAAATCAATTGGTGAATTATAAACTTTCAAGATGCAAAAAAAAAGAAAAGTCTTTTTGGATCTTGTAAGGTATTGGTGTCCTCGGAAATTTAAATTTGGAAGGTGTACCTGATGTATCAAAGCTAGTATTTCTGTACTTCATTACAATTTTGAATTTTAAAGGTGCTCTGATATGTGTAAGGTAAAGAACATATTTTTAATATAAATTCATAAGCCTGCTCTTAATATGTATCACACACCTCTATTGCTCTATCGTTTTTACTGTACTTCATTTATCCATTTTTAGATTTAATTAAAATGATTTGTTATTTAAGTGAGTGGGGGATAAACTCCCTGCTTGCTGCACCTTGGGTGTACCACTGTTTTATGTGAATGTATCTATTTAGCTATATAACCATCTATTTATGTACTATGTGCACATTGCATCTCTAAATATACGTATACGGGACAGCCTCGTTCTATAGAACTCCTGCCCACTACCAAACTAAAAAGGATTCCAGCTGGAGGCCTTTGACGTCAGGGGCACCAACACTCTTGGATATTGAGGATGTCTATTGATGTTAGCGTGTTCAAAATGTTGTTGTTACTCATGCTAGCATGCATCTTCTAAGCTCAGCATGTTGTTAGTTATGCTTTGTGTGATGCATGGTAGGTACTCAAACTTTTTGCTGATAGCAAGGTAAGTTTCCTTGCAAGCTTAGGAAAGTGACCAACCAATGGTCTGCCAATTTAACCACCCAAGTTAGAAACTATGCACTAAACACATTTATTTATTCCTCCAACATCTCTAGAGATAAGTTACTATCACTAAACATGACCAAAAGAATGCACTGATCATATTTTCAGTCATTTGGTATGAGCATATGACTGTAGCTCAAAGTATCTAGGTAAATTGGATAGAAATTATGTTTTGCCCAATGTATTAAAAAATATAGAGTAGTTAAGATTTGGTTCAAACATTTAAAATGACAATTAATTATTATATTATATTTCCAAAACATGATAGAATAACAAACACTACAAAACAACAAGACAAGTGATAAGCAAAGTGACCTTTTACTGTCACCAATTTGTGTTGAATTCCATTAACTGATAGATTGTTTTTATTTCTTTAAATATATATATTTCTGAGAAGTATAAAAATATTAAAAGATGTGCAAGTAGATATTTAAAAAAAACTGAACATAATTTATATAATAAAAAGGCAAAACCCATTGACTCATTCACTCATTACTATATTTCCCCAACCCATGGGCCTGTAAACTTGAAATTTTTTCCTAAGGTCCCTTTTAGGCCCTAAACAAAAGATAAGACGAGTTTTTGTGAGACTTGACCTTCAAGGGGTGAAAAGAGAGGTTGAAAGATTTCAAAATCCAATTATGTATCTTTTGAACCATTGAGCTTAGAACCTCGACATTTACAATGAATGTTCCTTTCTATAATAATTGGGTTAGACATGTTTGGGAGTTTTTCAAATTTCATCCCATAAGAAAGTGGGAACGCCTGGGCTTGGAAACTTGAAATTTTGCTAGGCAGGAAAGTAGTAGTGTGATTGCCCCATACAACTAGATATACATCTAAAATTGGGAAAATTCAAAATAAAGCTCCAGGAAATGGAAAGCCTTTAATTTAAAACAAACTTGTATATTGAGGTAAAAAAATTAAATTTGACAGACAGGAAGAGAGACAACTTTAGATAACACAATACATTTTAACATTTGAAATTTCTAAGAGTTTCAAAAACTAATAGTAAACATCTACTTCCAATGTGTAGAAAACTGAAATTTGGCAGGAAGGTAAAAAGACCACACCAAATCAATACTAAACGGCTGTAAATGTACAATTTTTAATTGGAACAGTATCCAACAACTTAGAAATATTAAAAATGTTGTTACATTTGCCCTTTTTATTGTTAAAGAGGTGAAGGAAGCTCTGGTCAAACAATTAAAGATTTTTTTCTATTCTAAATAGGATATACCCACTTAACAGCACTTTGGGCCAAAAATTGGTTTGCAACAGATTTGTTAGGGTGTCTTTAAATGCTAATTAATACTACCGGACTATTTGACTGATTATTTTGTTTGTTCAATGTCGTCTATAGAATGTTTAGAAATATATCAAACAATTATTTAGATTAATTTTCTTAATGTTGTATTGTTTTATCATATATTTAAACAAAAGAGTCATCACTGTAAATACAAATGAAGAACAGGATCAGTCAGGGCTTCATTATTAGAAGATTTTAACATATGACTTATTCAAATTTATAAATTTCAAAGCAGAGTTAAGTGTAATTTGCTTATTTTATTTGACAATAATAAACTTTATTTTAATATATGCAAACATTATAGTAGGTACATAGAGTAGGTATATGTGTTTTTTCTTCTATTATTTCTCAAATACAAGTATTTTTACTCTCACCTTAAACATGTTCAATGAGGTTAAAGTCTTTTAATACCTTATCAAAAACTACATTTTTTGTAGCCATCTTATTTGAAAATTTAGGGCAGAAGTTGTTATTTTACCTTTTATATCTATCAATACCTATACAAATTTATTTATTTCTCTCTTGGTTAATTTGGTATCAACTTATTATATCTTTTAAATATCAAACACATTGCATTGTATTTGGTTATTAGTTTTACACTACCCCAATCTAGACGACTCAAAATAACATTAATAGCTATGATAATTGTATGTTTACTAGATTTTAAAATTATTGTCACTACCCTGCTCTGCATTTGTTGTACCATAGTCTTGACATGTAAGTTATGTTTTCTATTAATAATTACATCTAAATACTCCTCTACATATTTAATCACTTATCCACCTATTATTATTAACTGCCTATTTTGAGACATAAATTATTGCTGAAGACTCACTTTCATTTCTATAATATATGAATATGAATATATCAGAATATGATATCTATATGCAAGTAAATCATCATAAAAACAAATATAATAGCCTTGGCTATTTGATTCTTAAAACACTAACACACACACACAATAAAGGCCTTGTTCAACTACCAGTCTAATCTCATCTTCTGAGGAAGAAAACTTTGATTTAAAAAAAGTGGGGTTAAAATGTGTTTTAGTGTTTCTTCTCTGCAATTTCTACTCTCGTAACTAACCTGATATAAAAAAATGTGCTGGCTATCCCTCCTGCTCTAATAAACTTTATTTTTTACTAATTATTAGCACAAACATCCCATAACAACATTCATGGGCCCCCTCAAACCAATTTATGCTCAATCTATAATATTGAATGCCTCTTTTTTTCTCTCTTTGTTTTATTAAATGTTTCAATTTTACTTCTTGATGGAAAGGTTAGAGTGATTGGAATTTGCTGCAATAAAATTATTGTTTTGTTGCGTTAAATAACAGTATGTGCATACATAGAGTTAGTAGTGCTCATTCCAAGATCAAGGCTTTGAAGTCATAATATTTGTAAAAAGGGTTAGGTGCAGCGAGGTGCAGAGGAAAACATTTAAAACATAAAAATGAAGGGAGAGTGGTAAAATAATGGAGGGAACCCTCTGGAAATAACTTCAAGATGTGCTGAATGTTTAGAAATAATTGCTGAGGGGAAGTCCACTCTGTTTCCCAAATTTATCTGAGTCAGAGAGGGGAAGGGGTGTCTAGATATTGAAGGGGTACACTCATAGTACCACTTCTTTTTTTTGGCTTGGATTACACTGCATACAGTACTACTAGTTTAACATATAAAGACAAATATGAACATTTTGCAACATTAATTCAATGAAATCTCTCACTTCTATCTCCATTAGATAACCAACAAATATGAATTATGATGGTTCCTACTCAACTTTGAAAATAAAAATAATAATAATTACTGTGTAAAAAACATCTGGAATGAGAATTTTGTTTGTTGTCATTTTGGTACAGCTCGCAGCATCTCGGAGGAGTTCAGCAGTGGAGACACCGCTCGGTACAGAGACAATGATGAGTACTTGCAGCAGCACACTTCCTCGGCCAAGGATAGAAGTAAAGAGAAAGAAAAGGAAGACAGAGACGAAGGTCAGTTATCTGGTCTTTGAGAATAGAAGGTCTGAGACTTGGTCTAGCTGTCAGTTAGAATCTGGTAAAAAAACACCACTAGGATGGGGTGTGATGTAATTGTGTTTATTTTCCTATACAGGCTGGAAAGGCGGTGGTGCGAGGGGGTTTGGTTAGGTGGGTTGGTTAAAAACTCACTTTTCATGCATTTTTGTTTGTATGCCGAGATTAATAAATTTCTTCTATCCTATATTAAAAACGAGGGTTTGTAATAAAAGTTAAAACTCTTCTCTCTCTCGTATTTTGTCTTTCCCCCTTCTTCTCCCATTTGATTTGACTACTCTATACCATTTTTGGGGTAGGGGAGGAAAGAGAGATTGGGAGGATAACTTATGTTAACATACACAATTATGTTTTGTCAGTTTGGCAATTGAAGTTGATTTATGTTTTTAGTAACTTTACCATCCTATTTAAAGGTCAATGTTAATGTAAACAGACTAGAGAATGATGTGTTCTATGAGCGACAAAGTAATTCAAAGCTGATCCAACAAATATTTTTGTAGGATCGCCATATTAGTGATAAAAAATAGGTGTTATATTTTTGATACAGAATATGATAAATTGTTCTTCAGCAAAACAATGAAGCGCTCAAATTACTTTGAATAAAATGTAGGCCTATACCGGTAACCTCTTAAAATCTATGAAAACTTATTTTTGACAAAATCAATTACCAACTAATGGAAACTATCATTTGTTATTGATGACAGCTATTCACAGGGATATATATATTTTTTAATATATTAATTATAGTTGAAAAATGACACAAAAACACAACAAATTGGACCTGTGTTGTTCATTTTATATTATAAACAATAAAATTCAATATTTTAAATCATCTAAAGCTTAGATTTAATATTTTTATAAAGATTCTCAATCAAATTATTATCAAAGGGGTAGATCATCTTCATTTAGTCATGATGAAATTGCATTATTATATAAATATTTTATTATTAAAGGTAGTATATCTTATAATGGTATTAATCTCATTACCATATTTGTACAGGTGTCTTGATTATCACATATTGGATGCAGCAATTTGTATATATGTTACTTATAACGCAGTCATTGTTGTCCTGCTCTAGAAATGATCAAGGTTTATGATGGCAACAGTTCTTTCCGGAGGCGTATTTTCCGAGTGATTGTGGTTGCCAGGCAAGCTAATATGGAGCAGTTGTTGACAGCCGCCCTGAGAGCATTTCATATCCTAAAGGACCCTGGTGAGCTACAGTGATATAGGGCCCTCTGTTGGAAGGGTACTTAAAAGGACTTTTGGGTGTCAAAAGCAAGGATGACCTTGAGGTGTCATTTGATTCAGCATTAGGAACACTCCTTTTAGAGGACTTGTTTGTGCAAGTTAAATGCGTTTAGTTTAAGTGTTACCAGGTTGAGGGGGACATTGGCTGCTCCTGAAATATATTTTCTCCCATTAAAAAAAAATTTGCTCCCCTGAAATAAATTTCTCTCTTCTAAATTTGTTTTGCCCCTCCTTTTAATTTGTTTATTTCACCCTCTGAATGTGTTTATTTCCCCTTCTTATATTCTCAGAAATTAATCCAAACTCAGGCCCTGCATCAAAATAAATTATAATATAAAAGAGAGCTACAAAGCTTTGCCAAAATATGTAGATAGCAGCAGAACCTGGCTGGTACAATTATTATATTTTTCTTAGTTTTTCATTTTCCTGTTTCAAAATAAGACTGTGAAAGCAATTTGTAATTTTGTTAATGATGGTCATTTCTTTTATTGTTTTTATAATTTATATGATTGCACTGGTAAAACAATTTTTTCCTTAAAACTTAAATTATTAATTTAAATGAAATGTTATGAATAGGCCTACAGCAGTTTTGATTGTAATATAAGTTTTAGTTAACCCTTGGGAGTTTTATATTCTTATGACATATGTAAAATTAAACAAATATATATTACCACTGTCCTTTAATAGATTTTTAGCTGTCAAAAAAGAGAGAAGTTACCATAAACTGAGTACTGTATATTTAAATTAATTAGCTCATAGTGTTATTTTTAATAAATTGGCGATACATGAGGCCTCACTAAAACTGTACTAGTCATCATAACTAGTTAAAAAATTGCCTAAGTCAACTTAGTTGCTTTTCCTAATCACAGGTTTTTAGAAAAAAAACATTGACAGTTCAGTAATTTTGTGATTGTTTTGTAGATTTACAGCTTGAGACATTAGAGACCTCAGCCACATTTTTATGACATAGGGAGCTCTTTGATAATAGCATACATACATTCACCAATTAATCTAAAGCATACCTATATACATCTATCTTTAAGTGAAATCCTATAAAATAAATGATCATTGATCAAGAATTAATGACTAACCATATAAGCTTGGCTTGGTCCTATTGTATTAGTTCCCCCAGTTGAAAGTTTAATACTTTCGTTGTTTCTGCAGGAAACTTCTACTTGACAGACCTGTATGCGTCTGAAGAAAGCAGGTTTAGCGAGAGCCGCCTTGCCGACCCCCTCCCGGTCCTCAACCTGCATCGGAAGGAAGGGAAGAGGCCGGCGGTTTTCTTGCGCTTTAAGTTAGTGTGGTTTTTGATGAGTTTGACACCTTAGCTCAGTCGGTAGGGTGTTTGTCTGCTGAGATGTGAGTGCTGGGTTTGATTCCTGGCATGGCTGAAAAATTTATCATTAGTGAAATGAGGGGTTTTTCCCTTTCACAGTGATGAATTAATGGCCGGGGGCTAGATGTTGTGTCTGTTCTATATTTAAGATAGTTTATAAGTCATGTGCTGATAAATATAATCAGTTGGTTCAGAGAGTGCACGCTAAATACCTTGAATAAATAGGGTGGGGTGGGGGGTGAGGAAATTGTGATGGTGAGCAAAGTGGTGAGGTAAGATTGTTAACGCTTCCCACCCCATGAAATCAGAAATATAAAATTCTATGGAATATGTGTGGTGATAACATTTCAACACTCCACATTCTTTCCACCCACAGTGACATATCTACTAATAGTGGTAGAAAAACTAATTGATCTAGGTTAAGAAACACATTCTGCTGGTACCTAGTTTTGAATTTAGGTTTTTTACTAGAGGAAAAATAATCAAATATTCAGACATTATGTATTTCTATGTAACACTCCACCTCCATAACTTCTTCTTTATATCCTATATTTTCCCTCACACTCTCTAAATCTTCCTTTGCCTCATCCTGTCAATATCTTTGTTATATTTACCTAATTCCTTCTACACCTTCCTGTTTTACTCACTCTATCACCTCTATGTCTTTCAGTTTTATTTACCTTCTTCTCTCAATATCTTCCTGTTCTATTCACCCCATTCTTTCTAAACTTTCTTATTATATCCACCCCATCACCTCTAGACCTCTCTTTTATACTTACCTCATTCCCTCTACACCTTCTTATTCTATTTTCCTCATTGTTTTTATACCTTCCTGTTCTATTTACCTCATTTTATATCAACTTCCCTGTTCTATTTACCTCTCACTATATCTTCATCTCCTCTCTAATCACTTATACCACTGTCATATCACTATTCCATTCATCTCTGTTGATAAACCATTCCATATTCCTCTCTCTCTCTTTCTGTCCACTACTGATATAAGTGTCTTTCACAGGGATTGTGAGGCCGGCGAATCGAGAGTATACCCTGGGAAACTCCCTGTATCAGAGGCCTACTGCACTATTCCTGTCAGCAGTGACATCACCATTGCTGACCTTATCAGGGAGTCCCTCGGGAGATTTGGACTGGACAACTCTAAAACTGAGGACTATCGCATGAGCGAGATTCTATTGGACCGTGGAGGTTAGGGAACTTATCAACTGCATACTACCTTAACATGGGCGAGAAAAGTATATAGTGCAGGACCTTTTAGTAAACACACCCACCCTCTTGGTAGAAATCTGATAGGAAGGTCACTCTTTAAGTGAATGCCAACAATTAAAAAAAAATCTTTTCATCAAACCTATGGCTAATATTAATTAAAATATTAAAGTACATGCAGAACCAGGTGTAAATAGAAGGGTTGGTCTTGCTCCCTCTGTTAGCAGTGACAGAGAGAGTGCTGTCTTGGAATGAGCGCCCGTGGGAGATTGTAAAACAGCTAGGAAAAGACTCGATCCGTCAGATGGAACTGATGAGGTTCTACCTGCAGCTGAAACAGGACCCCCACGGTCCTAACCTTGCGCTGTTCGTCGGGAATCTGCCACCCAACCTCTCACAGCGTAACTACGAGAACATGTTGATTGAGTTCCTCGGAAAAGGTAGATAGTCAAGACACTTTATTATTTGAAAACTATGATAAACTAAATAATCTAATGTATAGTAAGAAAGTGTACAAACACTGTACAATAATTTAAAGTAATTGATAGTGAAGAAAACCAACCTGAAAGGATAGTTAAGTTAGGCCTAGATAGAAACAAATACACTTCTGTCTTTATTTCATCTTTAACTTTTCACAGTTACCTACATATTGTTTTTATGTGGTATAGAGCACTAGGCTAAATCATGGTTTAAATTAGGAGGGATAGCCAGCAGCTGTGGACAGTTAACCTTACAGTTCAACCAAAAGCATCAGTCTACTCTCCTGACCTGATGAAGCTGTCTGGGACAGTGAAAGCTTGCCCTTAAAAATGTGTTTATGTGTTTTTAGTGTTATATCTAAACAATTTCTACTCCAGTATCACCAAGGTAAGTGTGCTGGCTATCCCTCCTAATTTAAACCTACATATTGTTTTGAATTTTCAGGATTAGTCTTTTTTAATATAAAGAGAGACATACAAAATAGATAAAACACAAAGTAAGATATATGGGACTACATGCTTTCAGTTTAGCTTATCTATCACTTGCTTTACACTGCCTAATTGTTTGGAAATGTATACTGTCTTATTATACATTTCCAAACAATTAGGCAGTATTTCACTGAATAATGTAATGTAATGGAAGTAGCTTTTCAAGAGTTTGAACACGTTCTTACCAGGGTCAGAGTCAAACACTCTAACCACTATCCTAATTTTACATTTACATTCATACCACAATTCTAAGGTTACAAAGTTTATTTTAATGTATCAGTACCAGTTAACATATTGCAAGATGTGAACTATGCAGCGTTCACTTTTCCCTACAATTGTTTGCCTAGAATAACTCTCTACTTGAGCCCTTAGTTATTTGACTGTGTATTTTAAATCCATAACTTACAATCCATCCAACACCTTTGCTCAGTCAATAGTGTCTCTGCCTACTGAGCTAAGGGTCCCAGATTCGATTTCCGGCATGGCCAAAATTTTTATCATAGGTGAAATGTGGGTTTACCCTTTCACATTAATAAATTAATGGTAAGGGACTGAATGTTGTGCCTATCCTAGCCTTAAGGTAAATTATAAGATATATGAAGTTATGACAGGCCTAGCAAGCTGGTAGTGGAAAATATATGGCTTGAATGAATAACTGATCCAGGCCGCAGGCTGTAAACAGTAGTGGATGTAAGTAAAATTTACACTCTGTAGCGATGGACAATTGGTCATTAAATTGGATTATCCCTGTTTTATTGTATTTCTTAGACGTCAATAAATCTGACAATTACACTTTTAAGAGCCTGATTTGAGTTTTTCCTCAAATAACAGTTAATGGATTGGCTCAACGCCAATGCAAAGTTTTCACTCTTTCTTAAAATAATTACTATTTATAATAAGATTAGGAAAATTGACTTTGCATACATGTTTTAAGTAAAGCTTCCTTTAGGAAAAACATTATAAAAAAAGCAAACAAAATAGTTTAACCTAATTAAAATACTAAGAGTCATGTTTCATTAGAAAATATTTAATTTCTTTAATATTTTACTGTATTAAAGATAAGGATTTTATATTCTCAAAGTCACTTTGTAAACAGTGTTTTTTACTTGCATTGTCAGGTTTAAAAAGTGTTTTGAATTAATTGTTAATCAAACTTAATGTGAAGATAAAGTTCATCTGCTGAAGTGTACCCTAATAACAGATTTGATTAAATATGTTTGAAAAATGACTTTAAGACACAGGAATTAAATTCTGTGTTTTTGACTTAGCATGCCAATGATCTACCATTGATCCATCCATGAGTGACTCCTGTGCTCAGGAACATTCATCTCTCATAATTTAAGTTGAAGTTTGTGGTGGATGTGGGATTGTTGGCTATTAAATAGCTATCAGAAACCCAGGCCCCGTCGATTTGAGGGTGACTTTCATGTTCCAGTATTGTACAAATTAGTTAATTGTGCAGGGCTTATATGTAGACTTATTTGGATGGAATAAATTTTGGTAGCATTTTCAGGGGTACTCCATGGTCTAGTACTGATTCACCAAGCCAAAAGTACTAGGTTTGATTTGCATGTCCAGTAGTAATTTTGCAATTATATTTAAAATATATTATATGAACCCCTAACATTGGCAGTGTACTATTACCTAAGTTTATTCCATTCTTTTAGCAATTTAATTGTTATTTAATATTTTAAGTTTTGGTATATTTTATGATTACAAGTTTGTTTCTGACCTGTTGTTTGAAAGTGAGTGTGTAAGAGTAGACATACGTCCTTTGTACTCTGCAGATAACAAGTTCTCCTCTATTGGTCCAATCTACTATGAGTATGGGTCAATGGTGATTACGTACGAGGACTCCAACAAAGCTGTGAGAGCGCTCTATACGCTGCGGGAATCTCGATACGAGGACAAGCATCTACTCGGTGAGTTGTATTTAGGCATGATTATTGACAAAACGTTCTCACTTTCATAATGAATATGAAATACAGGAAAACAGTGCAAATATACTGTAAAATGTAGGTGATAGCAAATTACAAACAAATTAAATAATACATTCAACAACAAGGTTATTGATTACTTTAACTAAAGGGAAGGAATCTTGAGAAGGAATTGTCCTCACATCTGTGTGGAGAGGCTTAAATTTGAATTTCATTTTTTTCCCTATTGGCAATACAATTTTTTTCAAGTATTATTCCTTAGACTACATGGCCACCAGTGCAAGTAGGTAATTAAATAAGAAAGGAAGGTAAGCTGAAAATATAGGTTAGCCCTTTGTAAAAATAACTCAATTTATCTATTCATTTCTTCAAACACTCTGTTCCCTTCATCTTCTATATTCTTGTTCACACACTTACATATCATACATCTCACTTCAGTTCACTTTTCAAATATGTTTCTTTGCCATAGTTTGAAAAAAAAGTACATAACACAGACGTGAGCATCATTGGGCTACAACAGAGGTTCCCAACCTTTTCGTGCTGTAGAGAACGTTCAAGTCTAACAGTAGTGTGATGGGCACAATTTTTATTCAAAGCAAATTTATGGGGAAAGTGAGAAGGGGTGGATTTGTGGTTCAACACCCACCTCCTCTAAGTTTACGAAAAAATAAAATAATTTTGCCTTACTTACAGTTTTAACAAGATCAAAATAAAGGTATTGTACTAGAAAATAAATAACTACTCACCACCATTTTGGTATTTAAGTACATTTTTAAAATACCAGTTATTCTGTGTTTGTGTTTCAAGTTCGGAAAGCGATGGAGTAGGCTGAAGTGGAAAAAGGAGTTGTAATGAGAGTGAAAAGCATATATGAGGATAACGGCAGTTGTGTTAAGACGAAGAGTGGGAGGATGGAGTGGTTCCAAATAAAAAAATAGAGTGAAGCAGAGGAGTGCCCTCTCACCACTACTTTTTTAATGGTAATGGAAATGATCATGAACAAAGTGGCAAGGAAACTCAGGGAGGAAAGACTGAAAGCCATGATGTTTGCTAATGACTTGATGGTATGGGGGGAGAAGGAAGAGGAAGTACAGGAACATCCACAGGAATGGAATGAGAAAGTGAAAGAGTGTGGAGGAAAATTTAGCATGGCAAATGTGGAGTGAAAATAATGATAAAGAAGAAGATAAGGCCTAGTAAAGCTATAAAGTTGAATGGAGTAGAGCTGAGAAAAATACAGAAAGTAAAATATCTTGGAAGCATGATTGAGGCAAAAGGGGGAAGTAGAAAGGATTTAATGAGAAAAGGACAGCAGGAGGAGTTGTTCTATTCCATAGGTGTGTAAGAGATCTACTAGCAAAAAGAGAAGTGCCCTTTAAGTGTAAGTAAGTGCTGTATAGGGCTTTGTACTCATTGTCACACATGCAGCAGACACATGAGCAATGAATGTAAGAGAAACCAGGAAAGTAGAGGACATGGGGATGCTGTTTGTGAAGAGCATTTTAGCAGTAACAAGGAGAAACAAGATTAGGAATGAAGTTATCTAGGCAAGAGTGGGGCCACAGGGAGTACATAAGTTAGTAGAGGAAGCAAGAGTGAGATGGTATGGGCATGTAATGAGGATGAAAAAAGAAAGTATGCTAAATAAAATTATGGAAATTAAGTATGTAGTAAAAATACTGTAAGAGAGGCCAAAAAAGAGATGGTAAGAACAGATAGCAAAATGTGTGCCAGTGATAAGAATGGAAGCAATTATAGTAGGAAGAATGGTGGAAGGATAAAGGAAGATGGAGGCATTTTATTAAACTGACCCGGTCACAGGCTGGAAACAGATGATATGATAATGAGTTATTCTGTATATTGATCAGGCAACAAAGCTAGGTAGACCAAGACAAAAACATTGACAAAGAAAATAGAAAGTATGAGTCTAGTGAGAAAGGTGGAAGGGTTAAATCTTTTACACTAGGAAAAACTTTCATCTTGAAACTAATAAACTGGTAGTTCCAAGTAAATTTGGCAAAGAAAAAGGAATGAAAGGGAGATATTGTATAAGGGGTTGAATTGAGTAGAGGGTGATCTCTCAATCCCCAACGTCTTGAGAGCAGCAGAAGTGGGGATAGGTACACACTGATTTTTGTAAGAAAAGTGACAGCTGATGTTATTCAAAAACTTATCAGTTGCGGACAAAAAGTGGTAGGCCCACAGCAAAGGGTCAGTAGATGCCATGGTGCCCGTGGGCATAGGGTTGAGGATTCCTGGACTACACAATTAGAGGTGCATAGTAAACGGGCAGATTGGGAACTTGCACCAAGTGCCAAAGGATAGGTGGCACCAAAAATACACATAAGAAAAACCCCAACTAATGTTTAAATAATGAAAATTAAATAAACTTGAAATTTGTGAATAGTACATTTATTTTAAATCTTTCATTTTAAAATGTAATTTTTTTCCTCCCTAATTGGGATTTTTGTCATTTTTTCCTAGTTTTCAGGAAAATGGGATATGTTAAATTTTTGTTTCTCCTAAGCTAGTCTTTTACTTAAGTAGGTACCTATTTCAAATATCCACTCTCAAGTGGGATGTGGGTCATGCTGATTTGATTTTGTTCCAGTGATGCTGCTTCCAAGCATTGAGCCCAGCACCGTCCCGGCTGGAGTCCAGCCTTTGTTGGTGTTTGTTAATGTAAAGTCAGGGGGTTGCCAAGGATTGGAACTTATCTCAAGTTTCCGCAAACTGCTTAATCCCTATCAGGTGTTTGATCTGGACAACGGTGGACCTCTTCCAGGGTAAATTTTACAAAATATCAACTGCTACCAGTTACTATAACTATTTTATCAGTTTTGTGTGTATCTTGATTATAGACTTGTGAAAGTAACATAATACCAGTAGATATTATTATTTTATCAGTTTTGTGAGTTACTTGATTATTTACTGAGGAAAGTAACATGGCATCAGTACCGGTAACTCTAATTATTTTATCAATTTTCTGCACCACATGATTCTTTACTGAGGAAAGAAGCATGGTGGCAGTAGCTCTAATTATTTTATCAGTTTGGGGCATTACTTGAATCTTTACTGAGGAAATAAGAACGATGCCAGTAATTCTGATATTTTTTATCAATTTGGTATGATACTTGATTCTTTACTGAGGAATGTAATAGGGCATATCTACATCTAATCATTTTATTAAATTGATGTGTTATTTGATTCATTACTGAGCAAAGAAGCATGGTGCTAGTAAAACTAATAATTTTATTATTTTGTGCACTGCTTGATACTCTATTGAAGAGATTAGTATGGCACCAGTTACTTAGTAATGATAACATTAATTCCCATAATTATTAATGTCGCGTGTTTATGCAGCTTGTACGTGTTCCGCCACATCAAAAATTACAAAATCCTGGTTTGCGGAGGTGATGGCACCATAGGCTGGGTGCTGCAGTGTCTAGACAACGTGGGGCAGGACAGCGAGTGTTCCAGCCCGGCCTGTGCCATCGTACCTCTAGGCACGGGCAACGACTTAGCGCGGGTGCTGCGGTGGGGTCCAGGGTACACTGGGGGGGAGGACCCCATGAATCTGTTGAGGGATGTGATCGACGCAGAGGAGATACGTCTAGACCGGTGGACCGTCGTGTTCCACCCAGAGGAGAAGACCGAGGACAAGAGCCAGCAGACGCCAAACCCCGCTGGTTAGGCCCATTGACTCTTATGAGCCATTTAAATGTACAGCTCAATGACCAATATGCTGGACTGGCGGTCTGAATACCCTCTCTCCCTTGAAATTTCAAATAATACTAAATTTTATCACAGTTAAAATTAGTGATTTCTTCAAATCCCAGAATCTCTTGAGTCCTTAAAGATATTTCAAATTCAAAACATATATTTTTTTATCAGATTTTGAATTCTAGTTTTTTTGTATTTATTATGATGAAAACTTATGATTTAATCCAAAACAATTATGGGACGAATCTAACAACCAAGCCCCATACCGTCAATTTACCACTCATGAACAAAATTAAAATTATAGCAGGAAACATTCCTACTTATCTGGGAAAGTTTGTACTTATCAAGTTCAATATAATTCTTATACAGGTTTGAAATTCAGGATTCATATTAAAAATTAAGATTTGAGTTTGAAAAAAAGTGGATACAACCTTACAACCTATCTCCAATTAAAATGCATATTTTTAACAAATCCAATTAAAAATATAGATGTTTTATTATTGAATCATAAAATATCATAATAATTTGTGAGTTATTGTAAGGATGTAGCCAAAAGGTGAGGCCAAAGGTCTACTACCTTCTGAAATATGAAATAATAATAATAATAATACAAATTAATATAATGCATACCTTTTTCAGTGTCCACATGGTCTAAGGTGTTACTTTCACAATAGGCTTAAACTGCCTAAGACGGTGAGATCAAGGCTCGATCCTGGTTTGGTTTACTGAGGTCTGTTTTTCCTAAATAGTCTCCCACTCTCTCTTCCCGCAAATGTGGGTAAACTTCCTATAAAATTTAACCTTCCAAATCCCATACACATTAGTGTAATTAGTACATACATATAACCTGAACAAGTAGACATATGCGGTGCTAAAAATTAAAAAAATAAATAAATTAATATATGCAACTATTCAAGCCCTTCAATGAAAAAAAATAAGGATTTGTTATTTTTGAGTCATAAATAATCATGATATTGTCTATGAATTATTGAGGTACAGTGCTCTCGACTACGTTCAAATTTGGTGGCTATTGTCTTTGTTTTGCCTGTTTGTGTCCCCTCTGTTTCAGCGGGAGCGACAAACGAAGACAACACGCAGATATTCGTTATGAACAATTATTTTGGCATTGGCATTGACGCCGATTTGTGCCTAGACTTCCACAATGCTCGCGAGGAGAACCCCAACAAGTTTAACTCTAGGTATTTAATATGCACTTAAAATTTATTTGAAAAAATGCTATCTGACAAGAAAGTTATACTCTGGACATTTTATTCGTGCATTGATTAAAACATTGCTATTGATCTTCCCAGGATGGTTCTGTATTCATTATTTAAGGCTGAGTTTGCATGATGTTAGAGAAAATCATCAGCTTGCCGATTGATGGAGGTTTGGCACACATATAATTTGTAGACAGACCAAAACATTTACTCACTAATAATTTTCCTAACACTTAATATATATTTTCAATAAACACATAAAGGCCATGTAATTATATTAGTTCACCGCATATAAACAACTTAACGTAAAACAGCAACACTTAACACTATTTTCCAACATTCCAACATATTAACTTAGTCAATATCATCTTTGCTTATTGATTTAAGTTGTGTGGTTTATTCCTGGCCAGTGGCGGATCTGGGTGAAGCCAATGGGGGTGAGGGCGATCGCCCTTCCTCCTTCTCCCCCCCTTGCATAGAAAACAATAAAAAATATTAAAACCAACACCTTAATGTTGTAAAGAATTACTCGCTCTGACACCTCCCTTGCCCTATCTCCTACATGATCTAATCAGTAGCTCTTTCAATTTAGCTCTAATGTGCAGAAAAGCAAGTGGCTTAAAACTAACATTTTCCAGTAATAAGATTAACAAGTTTTGTATGATAGCAAAGTATTTGAATTAGTATGTATTTATATTATTAACTAATACTAGAACATATTAGGTCTATGTAGCTTTTTATTTCTTTTATTGTGACTGACTTTTTGTTTTATGTTTTTTGTGCCATGTTCAAATTACAAATTTGTTGATCAAAACTTTTTTTTTCTACCTGAGTCCTCTTTCTAATACTTAAAAATTATTTTGATGAACTATCATCATCATCATCATCATCATCATCATCATCATCATCATCATCATCATCATCATCAACTGTTTACAGCCTGTGACCGGGTCAGTTTAGTAAAATGCCTCCATCTTCCTCTATCCTTCCACCATTCTTCCTCCTTTAATTGCATCCATTCTTCTCCTCTCACTTGTAAATTTTCTGTTATCTGTTCCTCCTATTTCTTTCTTGGCTTCCCTTGCAGTCTTTTTCTTACATACTTCATTTACATCATTTTCTTTGGCGTCTTCTCCTTATCCATTTTCATTACATGCCCATATCATTACAGTCAGCAATATTATTATTATTATTATAAATAAAAATCTTGATTAGTTAAAATTATTAAATTTATATTTGAAGGAGCCTTATGAAAATAGATTGCCACCCCCTTACCCCGAAAACAAGCATTAGATCTTCTCTAGTTCCTGGTAAAGCCAGAAATATGTTTTTGCGAAACTAGGCTTGTTCTTCATATTCACTAAATGGTAAATTAATGGACTGGAGTATAGATATTATGTTTTTCTTGAAAGAAACAACTCTAGTACCAGGAACAATCAAGGTTAAGTTAAAATTAAATACTGAGCTACCCCGATCAGGATATAAAGCAAGATAGTACTACAACAACAAAACATTAGTGAGCTAAGTCAAAAGGTATGAGGTTAAATTCTAGTTACTAAGTACCAGCATTCATTTTTCAACAGAACAAATATATTATCTTAATAAAACCATGATTAGTCCCCTCTGAAAGACTTTGGTTCAGATCATAGTCAGGTTGTAATTTATTCCTTGTGTGTCCTAAAAGCAGATACACACTAGGAGTGATTCCTAGGTCCGAATAACCCCACTCATCTACTATCTAGCAGTGGGTCCTCAAATCCTTGAACCCTTAAGAATATTCAATAATTGAGGATTCTAAATATGAAAATAGTAATTCAAACTTAGATTTGGCTTTGATCTATCTAAAGTGTTAACCGGAGATGGGAGACAGAACATTTTTCTTTAATTTTCTATAGGAAATTTCCCATCTTTTGAAAATGAAATTAATTTAATCATGCTATCCCACATTTTAAACATTTTAAAGTTTCCACTTCCACTTAAATTCTCATAAAGAAGTAAACACCAAAACTATTAGATAACAAATAATTTCTATGAGATTACTAGCAGTGATTTAAGTTCTTTTCTTACTCGCATTGTTGACTAAAGCACTTGGTGTATGAATATGTCACTATCGAAAAGGTTTTCCAGTATGTAGTAGAACAGATGTCGATACCTCAATAGTACAATCAAGGACTACATAAATACATTTCCTTCCTGTGGTATTGAATGACTTGACATTTTTACTCTAATTTTTTTTTGAAAAATATACCAGATTAATTTTTTTTAGTGCTAATGAATGTCAATAATGTTCCAGGCTCCACAACAAAGGAGTGTATGTGAAAATGGGCTTGCGCAAAATGGTGGGTCGTAAGCTGTGCAAGGACCTCCACAAAGAGGTTAGGTTGGAAGTGGATGGGAAACTGGTTGAGTTGCCGCAGGTGGAGGGGATCATCATCCTCAACATCCTCAGGTGATGAACACACACAAACAGATCACAAGGAACACTTAATTGCAACAGTATCTGCATGAGATTGCATGATTGTCAGTGCGATTATCAATGTGGAGGAGTTTTAGTTGTAAGACAAATGTCAAACAATATGAGTGATATGTATGATTTTTAAGCCTGTGTGAAACCAAGATTTTCAATTTAGAATTTAATCGCAAACCTTTGCTAATTACTACATTTTGAATAAAAATAAAAATTTTATAAACTCTTTTTCTAATTAAAACATAACAAAAATAGCTCCAAGTTTATCACCAAATGTTAGGATAAAATTGTTGATTATATTTTAATTATGGATTGATGTTAGTTTCTATAAAAGTCTAAGTATTCATAAGTTTGACTTTTGGATTGGAATTTCAAATCAGATTCTAAGATCCATTTTGGATTTAAATTTTGAATTCAATTACGATTTTTTAATTACTAAGATTAAAAATTTCAAATCAAATTAAAATCTAAGTTAGATTCAGATTTGGGTTCAAAATTTTGAAGTATCACACAAGCTTTGTGGTTGGGTATATTTGTCATATTGAGAAAAAGATGGGCACTTCGAACTAAATAGTTGAATACAGAAAGTAGTAAGAGATTACACTATTCATCATCTTTCTCCTGCTAAATGGGTTATGATAAGTACTTTAGTTCGCTAACCGCCAGAACACTAGCATTAAATATAACTAGTTTATTAACTGCTTAGCATATATTGTTTGACTGGTGTTGTGTTGTTTGTCTAGCTGGGGCTCTGGGGCCAACCCGTGGGGGCCCGAGAAAGAGGACCACTTCTCCAAGCCCAATCACTGGGATGGCATGTTGGAGGTCGTGGGGGTCACCGGGGTTGTTCACCTCGGACAGATCCAGTCAGGGCTCCGGTCCGCCATGAGGATCGCACAGGTATGTCACTAATACTCTAGTCACTGGCAATCCAATCATCTCCTAAAAAGCCCATAGTCAGGTGGGGTGTCCGGGTCTGGACACCCCCCGAAATTTAACGAAAGATAAAAAATAAATAAAAAATAAAGTATGATCTCTTGCTCGTAACTTTGACACAGTCAGTGGCCTAACTAATCAATCTAATGGCTCAACAACAATCACCCAATACAGCAATGGCAAGCTACAGCGCACGGCTGACCGAGTGGCTAGTTGATCTTATCTTGTCACATGGCCTTGAGATACCCCTGAGGTCGAAAGGTAATTTTCCTCATTGAAATGGATTAAGACCTACTTAAGAAACTCAATGTGCAGTGAATGATTGACTGGCCTGGCACTGATTTCAATTTACTACTCAGTGCCTTCCACACCTGTGGATGTTTTGGATGTCATGGCCAAGAAAGTTAACAGAATACTACTATTGTATTATTATTATTATTATTATTATTATTATTATTATTATTATTATTATTATTAGCACCACGTATTACTACCCGTTCGGGTTATACGCTAATGTGTAATGGTAGGGTGATTGTGAGATGAAATGGAGAACCTACAGTTTAACGTGGAATCCGAACCACGGTGGAATCCGAACCACGGTGGAATCCGAACCACGGTGGAGGCCTGGCATTCCCCACATTCACAAGTTGGGATTAATACTCGTCTTGTCAGAGGTGAAGTAAGGGTTTGATAATCAGATAAATCTGTGCCAAGACCGAGGATTGAACCCCAGACCCCAGCACAGAAGTCCGACACCTTACCCCTAGATCACAAAGTCACCACTACTATTGTAAAAGTGATAGATAGTGGTGCATTAACATTTTTGCATATACATAGTAGTTTCATTGTTTGGACTTGGTTAGTTACCTTTAATTGTGTTAATTTAATATAGTAAATTCATTTAACAAATTTGTTGCTTTCTTCTTTTCTAACAGACTCAAAAACAATATGAATTTAGTGATACTGCAAAAACGTTTCATTTAAATTTTTTAAATACTATAACCAAAGTAAGAAATAATGGGGTTTACAAAAAGTCAGGGTGGGGGTAGCATAGCATTGGATAACACCCCCCAAAATGAAATCCTCGCTATGTGCCTGCTTGTCACTGAAAAGCCAAATATCCTATAGTCGCTCGCAGAATATGTATTAACTTTAAAAAAAGATCCTATTTGGCTACACTTTGAAGATTCATCTCGTAAATTAGAAGTACAACCAACATGATAAAAGTTAAAAATAAAAGTTACACCTAAAGTTATAACACTAAACTAACAGTAAAATGTGGTTATAATATCGTAATGAAACTATTTTGGACCCCTCTCATATATATAAAAAGTCATGGATGAAGTGTATTTTTCTTAGATAAACTGTATATAAAATACCCTTTTAGTATTTCATCCATGGAGAAGAAGTGATTTCAATATATTGCACAACAAACAATTTTTTCCCTTTAAAAATTCAACCCCGTCATATTTGAAAGATTTTGTGATACGCTGGGTCCCTCTACCCAATAGGAAGCTAGCCTTCACAACACCTGTTGCGAGGAGTTGTTACATTAGTTAGTTTTAACACTGGTGACAAGGGGTCCAAGAGGCAAGGGGTAGGTCATATATAAGCCGCTTGTGCGTATGAATCCATATGAGTGCCGGTAAAATATAGAGCAGTAAGACAGTAATTAACAGTATGGTAATATACACACAGTGCCAGTAACTTAAATCCATAGAGTACATTAAATATATTAGAGAGAAAAATCGCAGAAAAACAATCTGTGAAATTAACAAAAAAACTGTTATTTTATGTATCATATCTTCAGTACAGAAGATGTAATCATTCAAATAAATAGTGTGCAACATCAAAAGTCTTGTTTACTTATAAAATTAAATATCAGAAATAATCATATTACATACCGGGAGCAAGTGCATAGTAAGGCATGCTCACATCGTCATCATCGCAAAACCCAATATCATTATAGATAGTGCTCAAACAACAGAGCAATATCATGATTACAATCTATACCACTTTAATTGGCGCAAATAGCGGGGGTGACAATCCATAGCACTTTAATCGGCACCCATCGCACAGCTTATATATCTAAATAAAATCAAGAATGTTTTAATTGGCGCCCATCACAGACACATAACGTTTTAATTGGCTCTCAATCGCGGGGCAATAATACCAAACCATTTTAATTGGCGCCCATCGCGGATGCAAGCGTTATAATTGGCGCCCAATCGCTGGGTATCATTAGCAATAAAATTCCGTATCACTATAATATAAATGTATGAGAGACATCACATTTAAATAGAACAATGAAGAATTTCAATTTGTGTGTTCACTAGTCACAAAGAAAGGCAGGGATAAAGTATGTTAGTCTTAAGGAAGTTAACTTTATGTATCTATTTTGTGTTCAGGGCGGTCACATAAAGATCCACCTCAACTCTGACATCCCAGTACAAGTGGATGGGGAACCGTGGGTCCAGAGCACGGGAGATGTCGTTGTACTCAAGTCAGCTCTAAAGGTAGCAAAGAGTCTTTTTAAAAGTATTCTGAACTCTTAACTAAAGTGATCCTCGAATTTACACAACATGTGCGTGATAGACAAGGCGGTAGCCAGGCCAAAGTTTCAGGGTGGGTTTAAGTTTGGGAAGCACAGCCTCACAACTTCTACAGGAAAAGAAAAATTTCAAATATTAAATGACCTTAGGAGTTATCTAGACTTTAATGGCAGGGATTACATACTTTGAGTGTTATCAATTGTATTTAACATTCACAAACTTATATAGCCCCTTCTCCCTCAAAGTTCAAAAATGGCATAATGGCATAAGTGGTGGTAAAGGTATAAGTAGTGGGTGGGTCCTGCCCTAGTAAAATAGTTTTTTTTCGCTTTGGAATGAATCACCCCTTTTTTTCTAAATTCATTTCACTCCCCTCTTATATTTTCAAACATAATAGCCTATGTTTTAAAAAAACTTCAAATAGTTTATAAAGATATCAAATTAAAAAATATATATCAGATGAAGACTATTCTTAATATCTTCTAGGTGAATATTTATTTAAAATTATCTGAGGTAATACCATTCTAAATAGATTCTAGAGAAGTATATTATCCAAAAATATTCCAGCTAGAAGAGATTGACATTTTGTTAGTAACCCAGATATTCTGACAACACTGCTTACAGTTAGATTCAGATAGAACGACACTCTTTTGGAAGTTATAAAAGAAACTTAAAACAGTTTTCACATAGGTATTTATACATCAAATCGTGTGATCTGCATCATTCACATTTGTTATATACTAGTACTATCTATAAATTAACACTAATAATACAGTAAAATATGATCAATTCACACCACAAATAAATATGTTTGTATTTTCTAAAGAGCTCTTCCCATTAAAAATTAGTTCTCAAACTGCCACTATTTATATATTCGCAAAATGTAGCCAGTCGAGGATGTGTAGCTGGACACCCCACCCTCCTTTACCACTTATACTATTCCCGCTCTCTGATTCTTTTTTCTTTGCTGACTAATTTACGTGTTCTCGAATAGTTTTAACTTGAAAGGTTTTGTTATTTCCTAATCTCAAAAACTCACCCTCTTCCACAGCTATCCCCACATTCACTAATACTTCCTATTTTCCCTTAATAATATTTTGTCTTGGTCTATCCAGCTTTGTTGTCTGACTAATGAACACAATCACAAACTATTTTTTTTAAATATACCTAAACATTAAAATGGTGATGATAAGCTGTATACTTGTATTTTTTTGTTTTGTCTAAACTGTAAATAAGGCAGTTTTTTTTTTTTTTTTTTAATTTCGCGGGGTGGGGGTGAACCCCCGGAAACCCTCTCTTGGCACTGTCCTTGGTGATAGATGTAGGATATTTACACACTCCTCCAAAACCTACTCAGGAAATTCCCAAACAACAGTCGTATTCTCTGAGACAAGCAGAGTATACCATGTCCGACATGTATATTATACACTACCTATGTATTAAATGAGAAATAATATAAATTGCAATATAACTACCACAACTCACCAGGGTTAGTAAGGTGGGGGTCAGGAGACAAATATTTAACTGGAGTTTTTGAATTTCAAGTTTGTGTCCTCAAACTTTCAATTAAAACAGGCATTGCAAAGTAGATTCTCAATCTTTTAGAAAGAGCTGAGAGTGCATCAGCAATTTGCTACAAATACAATTTAAATGAACCAGCTATTTGTACCAAAAAGTGATTCAGCTCAAATGTTTAATGTATATACCATCTTTTGGATTTATTTATATATTTTTTAGAATAAAATAAATGTAACTTATCATTTGTGTTTATTTTTTGACTTAATTTTTTAAATAATCTCTTATTAGTTTCTATATAATGTATTTTAATATGAATATTTGCCTGAATCTGTAATTAGTTATCAGAGAAGAATATATTATAGTATAATAACATACCTTCCATTTTGCATATGTTTTTAGTATCTATGCGCACAATATCTATTTACTCTTACACAGCAATTTAAGGGAACATATTCCAAGTGTACATTAAGGAATTATTGCATTTGATTTGGCTGGTATGGGGATGCATAAGAATAGCTCTCTTCACTACTCATAAATGCAATGGGTACCACTTTTAGACCCGAATATAAATGTATGTTAATAGGTATTGTAATGAATAAGAATACAAAAATAACTATAATTAATATTATTTTCTTATGCCATCAAAAGAAAGGGCAACCATCCCCCAGGGTATCGATATAAGAGTTGGGAGTTGCAGTTTAGAACAAATTTAGATTAATTAACATTGACTAAATGTATTTAGATTTATCTTTAAGCTCTTAGCATTGACATCAACCATAAAATATATGGTACAACACAATTGTACAAACTTTCTCATGTAGTTAATTATATCTTGGAACAATATTTTCAAAAACAGGTTTTAAGTAAACTTACTTCGAGAATGCTTTTCTTAGAAAAAACAAACATATCGTTATATATTTTAAACAAAATTGTATACAACTTTTTTTTTTAATTTCAAACTTTCAAAAATTCTATTATATGTAAAGTACCCTCAAATTATTTTTATTTGTAAAAATACAGAAACAAATTCTTATATAACATGAAAATTATTTCCATGTTAGGCCTACCCATTTTGAACTGAATATTAAGGGATATTTTTAAAATATTTCAACTATTCTAAAATTTATCATAGTAGGCTGCCCTTCATTTAGTTAATTTTTGAAAAATAAAATATTAATACTATTTATCAAATCAAATGCAAATTTTGAACAAAATCATTATCGCTATTTAATTATTTTTTTTTAATTATCCATCAACAAACTACTAAATGACTATAAAATTAAAACAGAATTATTCATATTGTTAAAAACTTACCAGATACCCAAACCAGATAACCAAATTGCTCGAGTGGTTTTTAAAATATTTTAAATTAAAAAAAAAAATACTATCAATAAACTTCCCTTAAGGGAATATTTTACCAAAAAACAAGTATACAGTTTTATTTATAATGTAAAACATTACAGAGCTATACATTTTAAACAAAATCATAGGAGACATCATTTTGAATTCTTCAAAATTCCTCATCAGTAATCTACCCTTCAAAGAATCTTTACCCAAAAACCAAATATCCATCAAAAACAAAATTGTTAGAGCCATTTTAGAAAATTTTGGATTTCAATAAAAGTCAATCATCCTTTAACTAGACCTACCCTTACATTATGGAATAAAATAAAAATAAAAATTCCCAATATAAAGGCATATAATATCTAAACATCAAGTTTGAATAAAATCCATCAAATCATTTCAGATATGATGCCAGGGACAGATTGACATGGGGACAGACAAGATTGTAAAATCAACTTTTTGGTTTTGGGGGCGCGTAAAATGTAAAGATTTATCATAATATTGAGATATAAATTTTGCACAGTTACAATACTTTTTCTTTAGATTAGAAAGTAAAATGACTGATGTAAAACACACCTCTTGGCCTATTTACACACTAAATTAGAGCTAGTAAGTTTTAAATTAACAGATCAGGTTTTTCCAATGGCAGTCAGACTATGTCAGCTGACCATGTAGGGTTACAAATACCTATTCAGAAAAAGTAATTTTTAGCCAACTTTATTATCTGTAATAGGAACTACGGTTGACTGATCTAGTAATAAATTATTGATTAAAATTGTATGACTATACTTAAGAAAGCTTACTTCCATTTCAAGGGTAGTATTAAAGAACATAGGATTTGTCTATGATCTCACATAATAATATTGGTGAGATTAGATATCAAACTTTAAGGGGTACAAAGCAATACATATGCATACACTGATTAGTTGGGGGTGAATAACAGATGACTGTTATTTAGGGGAACAAGTCTAAGTCTGTGGTATATATTTTCTATTAGAAAAATATTATTTTTGCAGTTTAGTTTACTTTGCATTGTGCATTGTGATATGGAATGGTATATGGCTAGTCGTAAACATGTTTTTCTATGGTACTAGCAAAGAATGTCTCATAGATAAATTATTTACTTATTTACCTCTACTCGCACTACAATAGCCCTTCTCTCATGCACAATAAAGTTTAATATCTAAGCTCACCAGTGGTAAGTAGCTTGATAGTTAAATTATTGATGTTAGGGTTGGGGGTTTTAATTATGTGTGTTGTTGTCTTAGGTTAAGTTAATTTCTAAATAGTTTGCTGACATAGCCTGATGATTAAATAATTTATAAAGAAAAAAAAGCTGAACAGATCAACTAGCATAATCTACCCCTCTAGACTAATAAAAAAAACCCTCTCCATCTGACCATAGGCGACCATGCTGAAGAAAAATAAGATCAAGCGACGGAATACTGAGCCGTCCATCGCCCCGGCTGACGGGGAGGGAGGGAGCAAGAGCAGTGATGATTAAATGTCCCCACCTTCCTGCTTCCCCACCTCCTCTTGGCCAAACCCTCTTTTCCACACTTTATTTCCCCCAGGGCTAGTTCCCAACATTATAGTGGGCTAATGAATTCAAACACACAACGACGTGAGACATTTTGAACAAACTCAAATGTAGCAGTAGATGCCAACATGAACAATATCAATGTTTATTATGAAGGTTTATAAAGATTTGGTCTATCAAAGAAGATAATCTTTAATTTTAAAAGTTTATCAAGGAAATCTAAGTTTATAATGAGTTGATAAAATAACTACAAGGAAATGTTTACGGGGCTAATTCATTCAAAATTATACGGGTCATTTATTTGTAAGGGGTTGTAACTCTATATGAGAAAAAGTATGTCTCACGTTTGTATATATATATATTTTCCACACAAATAAATACTGACAGCGGATTCTTCTTCTGTCTGTCCCCTCCCCTCTCTTGTGCCCTCATCCTCTCTTTCCCTGCCTCTCCCATAACCCCTACTACCTCTCTAGGCCACCATGCTGAAGAAGACGAAGGGAAAGATGAAACGGCGCAACACTGAGCCAATGATGCTCGTGTCACCGGGGTCGCAGTTCGTTTTACCGCCTACTGCAGCTGAAGCCAACCATGAAGACGATGCCTTCTAAAATATAAAAGAAAGAAAAACAACTATGGTGGTTGGACTGATTTTTTCCCCATCTAGTGTATTTATGTCAGTCCAGCGTTTACATATAGCTAAAAAAAACTATATATAGATCTCATTCTTGTATGAGGTTATGTAAACCTCATATGTGTTTAAAAAAAGTATATTTGTTTAAAAAACTTACAAACATGAATGAAAAATAATAATATTGGGCATGGGTTTGCACAATATATTAAAAATTCTGTTTTAAGTTTTTCTTTTCTTTTTCTGTTGTCTGTTCCATTTTGTCATGCACATTTGCTAAAACTGTGTAACGTTGACAATGATGTTATAAAAGTATGGTAATTTTTTACCAATTTATATAAAAAAAAGGGCAATTATACCCTTAATATTTCACCAATATACGAGAAGAATGATAAAATAAAAATGTCCCCGAAGCGTCTACAATTATTAGCTAAGCCCACGGGTGAAAAAATATCCATTGACATCCAGGTACAACGAAACGATCATCGAGTGATTGGCTGACCATTTTTAAGATGGAGGTCTACATCACTCAGAAATCTCGCCCTTCATGGCGAGGCAACATTCCACATGCCATATCTTTGTTTTTACACGTGTACTTAACCTGGCGAGCATTCTCTGGCATGAACTCTTGAAGGACCAGACGAGGAGAGGTTTACTATAGTGACTATTCATGTATCTGCTGGTATCTCAGTTGTTGAAAAGTTGGTAATGGTGCGTTGCAAGAATGTTTTATATTCTTCAGAATTCAAGTGTGGTGAGAAAATAATCTGTTAATAAAAAAAAGTTTTGCTGGTGTCATTCTCAATTTAAGGGAAGAACTATTTTAGGCACTGAATTGAATGGAGTATCTATGTTTGTGAGGTGAAGAGTTTTATACTAAGGATAAGAGAAAATTGAATGTATTTTTAACACTGGCTCTTTGTTTCTTTTGAAATCACATGAAAAGAATTCAAGGTTAATGAAAGATGAGGATCTGTTCGATTAAAAAGATGAAGGGTGTCCTTGGGAAGAAGTCGTGCCAGGATCTGTCAGGACTTGGAGTTAGTGAAATGGTTTTTAGGTTCCGAAAAAAAGAGCAAAAAAACCATTCCCCTTGTCCAAATAATAAGGTTTTCTCACTGGAGAAAATCGAATTGCCACTTTTTTGGCATTTGGTAGTTTGCGTGCTCTCATTCTAGTCAATATCCACACTAACACAAAAAAAAATCCAAGTAGGATACCCCCTTTCCCATCTTCAATTGCTTGATGTAAAAAAAATCACTATAGATCTGTTTCTATTGTCTTTCTTTTCTTCCCCCTCCCTGGTATGAAATGTTTAAAATAAGATTTAAAAAAATTATGAAAGTAAAAAAAGCGACGGCTAATAAATTTGTGGAGTCTGGTCTCCTGACCGGAATCGGACATCAGCCTCTATATTCCAAACCTGCCAAAGCGTGTAATGGGGCTCAGTTGTTCACAAATCGCCTTTCCGGAGCATTCAAGTTTTGTGAACAATATATACGTGCGGCAGGTTTGTGAAGCCTCAATGTTTTTTAGGACCATGTGTCGTACGCTGTTATTTATTTTTTATTACATTACATTACACTAGCTAATGTTATATTACGCTCTGTACAATCTCTTACTTAAAAAGATATTTAATATATATATTTAATGTGCTACTACAATTTTTCTGTCATTGTAATGTGTTTCTTGCGAGAATTCGCAAAAAATTTAAATAAATACCTTATTTTTTGGTGGGGGGTCAAGTCTTTGGACCATTCCAAAAAATCCACCAAAGGTCTAACATCACTTTCCCCCCCTTTCCCAAAGTATAAAAGAGAATGGTTCAAAAATTAAACATCTTGAAACATATTTTATTGAGTCTATTGCAATACGGTCTCTATATAAAATATATATATATATGTATATGATGTGAAAATGATAAGCTAGGATATTATATTATAACTTGTGGATAGTGGAGACAGTAAATGTTACTTCCGAACGCATCGACTTCTTGTTATTACTTTATGCAGTATTTTCCAAGATCAACAAAATGTATCAGAGGGAAAACTCATTATAGGTTGAGTTTCATGTGTGAAAAAATTACACTTTCATTTTTAAAAATTTAGAAAAAAATAATATAAATAGATTCTCAATAGTACATTTTTTAAAGCGGTTATGAATATTATATTATAAAATATTGGCATATTAAAAGTGGTAAATTTAGGGAAATTTCAGAGCTTGACCATTCTGATTTGACTAAAATCATAAATCTCAGCTATGCCAACACTAAGAAGGCAAAAGTTAAATATATTATTATAACACATAAAATTATATCCCGTTTATTTAATTTACTTAAAATGTCTTGGAAAAAACTGCTTTCTCTCCCTGCCCCACTAATCTTCCTAGATTCCAATACTTTCTTTGTAAATATAATAAACTAATTAATGTGTCAACAATTTAGTTGAAAAATGATACAAATCTGGGACTGTATGAAACTTTGGATCATTAAGTATCATACCTGTATACTGACAGAACAAGGAGTCCGGGATTTGATTACTGGCATGCCCAAAAAAGTTATCATTGCAGAAATTGAGCTTACCCTTTCTTGGTGATGAGTTTATGGCCAGGACATTGGGTGTCATTTCTATAAAGTTAAGTTAGTTTGTAGGTTTTGGGCTAATATAATTTTAAGTTCAAAAAGTGCATGCTAAACACCCCGCATAAAAAATACTTTTGACTTAAGCTTCTGATTTTTCCCTCACTGAGATATTTTTGTGCTGAAGCTATTCCTCCGAGGGCAGGACAGGCCTTATTTCTCCACATTAGTTTACAAAGGTTCAATTCTTGTGTACAGATATAATTTAGTTCAACTAAATTGACAAAAGATTTGTGTATAAATCAAAAAGTGCATCAAAAATATATTTATATTGAATGTGTGTTTCATGAACACCAGATTAAAGTCAGTCAAGTAAAACTAAATGAAAAAAGAGCAACTTAATTTGAGAAAATGAAGCTTGTATTTAAAAAATATACAATGTATTTATTTATAGGACAAACACCATATTTTTGAGAATCACAAAGTTTTCATTTTAAATACACAATGTTGCAATTAATATTTGATAAAGAGAGTAAATTTCACTGTGACACATGACATTATCATCAAATGAACAAACGTACAAAATTATTACATCAGAATTTGTAATGTAACTATTAGAGTTGGGTTGAATCAACTATTTTAATAATTTGAATATACACTTTACCTTCAAATCTGAATCCGAATCTAGGAAAAAATTATGAACATAAGAGGAAATATAAATATAATGGAATAATAGAAAATATTAATAGTAACTAAATTTTAACATGTTTTCTTATAAGCCATTAGTCATTATGTTCATACATTCAGTTAAGGGTTAAATTACTGGTCCGGGGTCTGGTTGTTAAGTTCAGTCTATAATTATAATTGGTTCTTAACCATATATAAGCCAAATTATAGCTTCACACAAATTTCACTTGAAAAATTGAAAAAAAATGTTTTTTTTTAGGTTTCGATTATAAAATCCAATTTTTTGAACTTCTCAAATCTTCGATATCCTTAGGGACTCAAAGGTCCCATTCCTAGCACCTATATAATATTTTAAAAATGCTCCCATTATATAGATTTAAAAATGATGAAATGGCATGGTATAAAAATACATCCATGAGGATCTTAAGAAAAACAAAATGTATTGTTTTCATAATTGATATGCAGGGGTGGCCCAAGGTAAATGTTGCGGCTGGGCAGAATTGCTTTTTGGCACCCCTGTATTATCAGTGGATAATAGGAGTATGAAAATAATCCCCAAGCCCAGCAACTCCAACATAACGTAACCTGGGTGTGATAGGAAAATAATCTGAAGGGAAACTCCATAAATAATAATGGTGAACATAAAATATATTATTTTAAAGTGACACTATATCCTATTTTATTCACCACAAAAAACAAACCATACCAATAAGTCAAATTTCATATTAGTATCAAAAAGTGAATGATTGTTATGATTAGTAACTCCACTATTTTGGTTTTGTTAGGTTAGGAATTGTTAGGTTTGGGGATTATTTTAATATCATGCCCAGGTTACATTAGCGGAGAAGTGAGGTTTGGAGATTATTTTCCTATCACGCCTAAGCTAGGTTAGGTTAGGTTAGGTTGGTGCTCTGTTTGGCTACCTGGGCAGCCGCCTGGTTCGCCCGGCCTTTAAATTGCCACGGTTGACATGACATGAATTGACCAAATAGATTTTTAAGGGAGTTATATAGAAAGCTGCGCCTTGCAGAATGGAACAATATTAATATTTAAATAAATAATCCACTTTTTTTTTTTCAATTTTGAATATTATTTTTTCCTATGAATTTTGAATCTCGAATCCAAATATTAGAAAACATGATATTCATAGGAGAGTAGCTTTTCTATAATTCTATAATTTTTTCCTTTCAATCCTGTTTTTGTTTTGATTAATTCTTTAGTTGTTATAGAAAGTATAAGTGAACATTTTTTGACATAAGATGAATGAACATTCAGTTAAGTGATAAACCAACAGTTTAGGGCAGGAATGGGCAAACTACAGCCCGCTGGTGTGTTCAATCTGACCCATGAGATAAATAATTAAAATGTGTTGGATTGTGACGCAAACGTTTTTAAACATAACACCAATGTATTTTCAAAAAAACATGCCAAAAAACCAACACTTCTGACCATAGTAAATCATGCCAAAAAATATATGGCAATCTTTGCATTTCATATTCATGTAAAAAAATGTTTTCAGCCATAAATCTTAGGCAAAAGATCTTAAAACCAACTTACTGATGAGCGTCTGTTTTTTCTCTTAATAATCACCTCCTCACAGTTTCACTCATCTCACACCCCATAATATAAATCTTCTGAATTAACTTAAAAACATACTAAGCCACTATGGCATTTATGATTGTTGTACAGTCTCAATATATTTAAACTTATTCATGTCAGTCATGTGTGTTTATAATTTCTTTAACATTAATTCAGAAAAAAAAAAATTAATGAATAAAAGTCTTCAGACTGCTTTTTTTTATTGTAAGTAAGTTTGCATATCCCTGGTTTAGAGTTAGTTGTTAGATTTACTCTATAATTAATTTAGAATAAGCCACTAGTAAATACCATATTAAAAAAAAGTTTTAAAAAAATGTCGGTGACAAGGTCAGGGAGCAGGTTTAGTGAGGATGTTTTTTTTCCATATGGTTTTCTACTCTGCAACCAAATAGGTGTGAATATATTTGTTCTAAGCTCTAGTTAATTTCATCATACCATCCTCATTAGAGTAACTTAAATGAGTATAGCCCAGAGAAGTAGTAAGATGTGGTGGGGGAAAAAATAGTGCCAGCACTGATTATTAGGAGCTATTTAAATCAAGGTTAAATAAAGAATAGAAATTAATACCAATAATAGCTAACCTAAATTATTTAAAGAAGAACACAATTCACACTTTACATTTCTGCCATTGGACAAAGAAAATCGATTGTTACTGCCCAATCCCCCGGCCTAGGTTTCATTTTATCAGAACGCAACGCAACTTCCTAAAAGAGGAAACCAAAAGCACAAAAGTTAGTAAAAGGAAAATGGTAAAGAATGACACTTAGATAGGAACATGTAAAAGGAAGAAATAACACAAAGGACAAGCATAGGAAATGGACATTGGATGTAAATATATATAATATATCTCTTTAAGGAAAACCTCTTTTCACTTTTGCAGGTAATTGTATTATATTTAGAACAAGATATAGTAGAGGCGGATAGAAACAAGTACACATTTTTCTATTCCCTCCATCCTATACCTTCTTCCAAATATAATACAATTACCTGCAAAAAGTGAAAAGAGATAACCTAAACTAAAGTTATAGCACAAGTGAGTTGAATTTTAAGATAATGCATAAGCAATGATGCAAAATAACGATATGTAAAAATTACACACATTTAAACTGGTCAGAATCCAATGCAGGCCCCCCAAGTCATAGCCCAGTATCAAGCATTCCCTCTGGTAGGGTATGCCCTATCTGATCATGTGAATGTTGCATTGTTCCTGGAGTCACAGAGTCAGTCCCGGGTGCTAAACGGGTAGCCCCCCTTTCCTGAGACTTGTGAGCTGAGCTGTGGTACCCTCCTTGCTGCATGGGACTGGTGATGTTCCTGCGTCTTGCCGCGTGGTGCAGCGTTGCCACAGGGATGCTGAATGCTCGGGCTGCGGGCTTGATACCCATCTGTCCGGCGCTGATCAGATCTAGTGCTTGCTGTAAATAATTCCAACACTAGGTAGATATCTGGTTTTAAAATAGTTAATAATGGCTACACAAAATATAAACACCCACATTTTCAGTTTTAATCTAGCAAACAAGGGTTTATTCAAGTTGTATGCTGATAAAAACCTTTGTTAATAACGATAAAATATACTTATGTTTTTATTTTTTTAACAAAAACCACTTGTATAAACTTCCTAAGCTAGGAGAGTATATGATGGGGTCCATTTAAAAGTTAAGTTACCTGCAAATCTTTTTTAGTGTATTGGCGTCCGGATGGCCTTGAACATCCCTGAAACATAACACCATCAATGTATTGCTTTTATAGGACTGCTTTCTAGGACTTTAAACAACTGCTATTTAGGGGTGTGTGGTAATCCTGAGTTCATGTTCCTAACCTGAGAGCTGGTACATCTGCTGTAATTTAAGGAAATATTCTTGCTTTTGTTTATACTTTTAACTGAAAATGTTAACCAAATATTCTTTCTTCAAACAACAGCAACATTTTAGCTTTAATATTTGATGATAGTGTTAGGTCCTCAATAACAAAATGATTTAATTTTTCTTTTATACATACAAAATGGATATATAAGAAAAGATTTATACAAAGCCAAAACCAAAAAGCATATATTTTAAAGTGTGTTTACATTATTTTTAAGCAAGGCCTGGATATTGATGACCTTAAAAATATTAAAAAATTATCTATTAAATGACCTAAACTTTCTAAAAAATGACTCAAAATTTTCAAAAAATGACCTAAAAATTGGACAAAAAAACTTGTAGTAAATGCACTTGACTAAATCAAACCCACAATTTACAAATTTAAAATTCAATGAAAATCCTTTAACCACTAAACTCTTGCATTCTGATAAAAATAACATTGATTTCCTAAATATATGCTTCTAAAGTAATAACTATCCCCTCCCAACGCAACCTTCTCCAGCCTAGTTGCAGTGTCCCACCAAAAATGTGTATTTTACGAGCATAGAAGCATTATATTCTCATACCAACAACTGTGTGTAGATAAAATTTATATTTAAGAATCTATGCATATATAAAATATCAATAGCTACAAAAAAAAGTATATTTAAAAAGTTATATATATATACATATATTTTAAATATACTTATTCAACATGAATGTCTAAAAATGACTCAAAAATGGTTAAAATTTTCTTATAAATGAAACAAGTCAAGGAAATATGACCTTAAATTAAAAAATGACAAACAATGACCTACAAAATATACAATTCTGCGACCAGGGGAGCATGAACAGAGCTTATGTACTTATGAGCAATGTATTTGATGAACCAATAAAAAAACTTGCATGTCATCAACATCCAGACGCTGTTTATGACTATGCCTGTATTATTTATGATTATGACCCTATTTAGATGCAAACACAATTATGTCATAATTTAATGCAAATTGATACATTCCTCTTCAATACTTCAATGACTTTCCCTTAGCATTGAATGCAATAATGTAAATGAAAAATTAAAATTAAAATTCCCAAAATCAGGGATTTGAAATTTCACATTCCTGACCTCGCCAAAAATAATAGATTATTTTCTAATCCAGAACCAAATACAAAATATCAAACTTAGTGCCCTTTTTTCCATCCTTTTATTTTATTGTCTCTGAATAATTCTAAATATTCATTTAGATGTAATAAGTTCGGTTCCAAGATGTTCTGAAATGGAAGACTTCACTGTGAGTGTTGGTATCAAGTCACTTGATACCATCTGAACACTAGGGAATTGAACATAAGATTAAGATTATTGTTATGATTATTTTAGCACCCCATCTTATCACCTGATCAGGCTATACACATATGAACTAATTATGCTAATGAGTTAGGGATGAGTAAGGTTTAATTTAGAGAGAGTGTGCTCACATTTTCAATCAAGGAGAGCAGAAAATCATTTAGGAAAAACTACTCTCAATACATTCGACTGAGTTTTGAAACCCCAATCTCCCTGTCATCGGCAGTCTGGTCTAACATGAGAGTGGCACCTTTGACTATACCCAGCCACTGAAGCAGCTCTTCAATTATTGTTCAAATAATACTAACAAATTTTCAACTGATAATCTTGGTTTTGAGATATATATATGTATATATTTAAGTGAAAGAGAAATAATTTTTTTGTATATTTCTTGACATCAACTTAATTATCAAAAGATGTTGAATGTTTGGTCCTGAAATAACCAAGACCATCAAACATTGACCTTGAAAGGTTAATGGGGATTCATGATCAAATTTTAGATGGAAACTTTGGTGGGAAAATATAACATGAGCAAAATTGCTTTTGGGTTAATACGCTTTTAAAGTTTTTAAATTCCCCTGAGTTTTTGAGACCAAAAAATTTGCAAGAAATAAACTCTTGTAATTTTCGCTTTTTTATATTAAATTCTTGAAACAATAATTATTAAGGGCAAATTTGTTAGGGTCCTTAGTAAAATAACACGAACTTTATATAAAAAAATAGTTTGCACTGAGTTTTGCTCTTCTATTTCACATCGGCGAAAAAATATTTTAAAATTCTAATGAAGTTTTAAAATTTCACTGATCTTTTCAAGTATTTTTCTGTTTTCCAGGTGAATGTAAAACCTGTTATTAAAATAACGTGCTTTAAATAAGAATGGCAAAGTTATTAAAACAATATAATATAAACAAAATCATAATAATTAAGTTGTCCAGCAAATTATATTGTGTCCTTTTTCACTTTGCTGTATCTGCGCTTATTATCAGATCACAGAAGACAAAGCACAGAATACAGAGCTAAATAGGAAATCAGCATATTTTACTTCCATCTTTTTGTCTAGACCTGACTTATTGTTTACACACAGTGACACAAGCTTAGACATACCCGCCCAATGGGCTGGATGTCATTTAACAAAATATATTTGCTTGGCTTCATATACCAGCTATGAAAATTTAGCTACACTATGAACATTTCACTTGTTCCCTTTTGTTGTTTTGATGTGAAACCAAAACAACTGGAAATGAAGTTCTTTTAGAGTTGTTACTTTACTCAAACAGTCACATTTTCACAGCAAAAAAATAAGAAAAGCTGAGAAACCTATCCAAAGATTCAGACTTTGTGTCTAAAAAAACACTTTTGATTGGTGATATACTTCTATAAGCTCACCAGCCTCCTGCATATTTTTCTTTATTTAGAATTTTGATTTTTCCAATATTTCTAGTAGTAATTATTTTATAGTCAATTTAGCCATTTAAAAATTTTACAACCCATGCAAAAAGGTTATAAAATATTTATTGACTCCACAAAAATAAAGGGGTAGCGGCTCAAAATAAATGAGGGTTCATGACCTCTAAATTCCTTTAGATAACCCTGATTCTCATGTTACGTTAATTGGGCAGTGCAGGTCTGTATCGAGGCGGGGAGGTTTTTTCTGTCGACTCCTCTCTTGAAAGTATTATCAATAAAGTATTTTTATATGTCTCCTTAATGCCTAGGGTGGTGATTTATTGAAATCTTGTACGATTCATAACACAAGTCAAATTATGTTTAAAAACATTTTAAAAGTTAATTGAAGAGGGCTTAGTGTTAAAAAAAAGCCTCCTCCTGTTGTGGGAAACCACCACAAGGCACTGCAAACAGCCTCCTTCTGGGAACGACCCTAAGATGAAGGAGGGACAAACTCTATGGTTGATCTTACTGAAGTGGTGGGGAGATTGATCTGCAGATTGGTCTCATCAATAGCTTGTGAGCTGTCATGTGACGACTTGCAGTTTGCATCTTGGATGGTATTGTGAACTGTAACACTGGACACACAAAAAAATATCAAACCATTAATAATATGTGCAGACGGTGCATAGAACTGTGTGGAAATGAGATGATTTAATGTAGCTACATGATCAAATCTGTGTGAGCAAATAATGAAACCACAACAAACCTAATCTTAAAATCAAATCAAATATCTTAGACACACATTAAATATTGGTGCTTTTCTGAAAAAAAAAACTAGATTTCAAGCTAGTGATGGGTCATTTTTATATTATGTTATTTTAATGCTGGTGCTTATCCTACATAACCTCAGTGGACTCAGGAAATGCATCAGCATTTACCAAGTGTAAGAAGAAAGAGATAAAAGAGGCTGTGTAGTGGAATAAGGAAAGGGAGGAGAGTGAATGAAAGAAAGGTAAAAGGAAATATTTTATCATTATTAATACAGTGTGGCTGGCTACATTTCATATGAAACGCGATGGTGTGAAACATCGTCTCTGTTAGTGTAGAATGCATGGAGTAAAAGATTTAAAATTGATGTTTTTGAGTGGTATTGCATACTAATGTTATTAAATTATAATATAGTATGGTTGAGAGTCTTTGCAAAAAATATCATTGCTACAACTGATATTTACAAAATGCTCTATATTGTGTTTACAATTTCCAAAAGTTATAAAAGTTGACATTGTTGTGTGATTGCAATATTATTTTGTATAATAAATTGTACAGAATAAATTATATTTTTATTTGAATTCAGTAGATCATCAATGGCATATCAAAGTACACATTAAGATCAAATATGGCGAAATTCATTAAAATATACATATTTAAACAATTCAAATACTGGTCAGTAAAAATGACCACATTATCACCATTCATAAATTCACCATTATTTCTTATTTTCACACTCATTCACAATTCATACTTATTTTCAAAGCCTTTGTCTTTTTGAAGTCCCAAAATATGTTATCAATTCTTTTATCCAGTTCTATGTAAGTCTTGCACCATTTTCCTGCAGGTTCTCCTAATTCTTAGGATTTAAGTTGGTCAGATTAGGTTATTTTAGAATAGGGTAGTTACGTTAGGTTAGATCAGGTTAGCTATTGTTCTCAGTAATATATAATGACTGGTTATTCTATAAATGTCCTATGAAAAGTATGACATACCACAGCAAGGGCCAGTTTCATAGTCAGACTTAGTACGCCCCAAGTGTGGCGCTATACTAAATACAGGATGACACCTACCTAAACTCAAATGGAATGGGCCAGTTTCGCATATGAAACTGGCCTATTCCATTCTGGTCTAGGTAGGGGGCGTCCTGTATTTAGTATCGACTCACACTTTAGGCGTACTAGGTCTGACTATGAAACTGGCCCCAAAACTAATTTATTTCATACTTTGCTAAAACCACTTAGGAATTATATAGAAAGCCTAGGCATTTTATAGAATGTCTGGATTACACACATTGCAATTAACATATCTATAATATATAAACAACAATATAAATATCTTTATATGTATGTATAAACAACTATATACATATGCATATAGCAGTGGTGTATTCTGAAAAAATTAATAGGCATGCTGTACTCTAAAAGCAGGAGGAGGATTTGGGGGTCAAAGAGTCTTAACCATTGTTGGCCAAGAAGATAAAGAAATGCTTCCCCTGGAAATATTTTAACACGAGTACCTCTAGTTTAGAGCAATGGTTCTCAAACATTTATGTTTTTTTCGTACTCGCATTCTATCTTGGGAAACTTCTCGCCTCCCAAATCCCCTCGTCTATCTTTTTTTTACTTATTTGTATCTTTGTTTCAATATCCACCTTTACAGCCTATTACATATTCTGACTTCATAAAAGTACACCAGAACTATGGTCAAAACACACCAAAACGTGAAACTACTGATGATTATATTCCACTCAAATTGTAATGGAATATCAAAACACAGCACACTGCAGTTCATCACAATACCTAAACAATCTGAGATTTAAGTAAAAATGTTAAGGCTAAGAGTTATGAGCACACTCCTGACTGTATAAGAATGAGATACACTATTAAATTGGTTGAGTGTAATTAAAAGTACACACAGGTAGCATTTTTTTTAGGTGTTTACCATGCACTTTCTGAGCCAAGTGATAATATCAGCACATGACTTAACTTAAATCTATAACAAACACAACACCCAGCCCCCAGACTGTAAATTCATCACTGTGAAAGGGGAAATCCAAATTTTACCAATTATATTTTTTAGGCCATGCCGGAAATCAAACCTGGGACCCTTAGCTCAGTGGGCAGGTAAACTGCCGACTGAGCTACAGTGTCGGACTCACAGCTAGCAATACACAAGGTAAATATATATATATATATAAAGTAAAATGAAGTACTACATGGATCAAGCGTGCCTCATAACTTGGTGGGAGGAATAAGGTGGATTGTCCAACTCACGTTGCAATAATAATTATGGAACCTAAAATTATCTAATAAATCCTAACTATGCTCCAGAAGTTACTTGGATTCGTAAACTGTGATAACAGTAACAGAGGGGAGATTTTTTTCCTATTGGGCATATTTCTCTATCACTACGTCATTGGTTTATTGCTAAGACATTTACATATGAAATTAATTTTATTTTACATTTTTTCTGATCAATCATTTTTAAACTGTGAAATTACACTCCTAATTTTTGGGATTCCTTGAAGTATAATTATATAAAATCACAATGATTAACAATTATATAATGTATGTTGCAAAAAGTTATAAAATTATAAGCAACAATCAAAAGAACAAGGTTAAAACTCCATAAATACTTCATAATAAAAAACAAAAACACTGTCTAGCTTCTACAGTTAAATTAGCCCCTCATTCCCCACCCTCCCACCCCTACTTCCCTCGTGTATACTCTAAAATGGTGGTAATTATGCTTGCCAAATACATGATGATACATGTGCCTAGAATGCATAAACATAATCAAATATGTATTTAATTATTATTGCATAGCTTAAAGCTTGTTATTTATATGATTGATTCACATGTATTATTTGCCTTTATTATATTTTATTTTATTTAAGCTATACTAGCCTAGTAAATAATCAATGTGATCTTGATTCTTGAATATTTGTTCAACATTTGGCGCACGGTTTTGCTTGTGGTAAGTATTCAGCAAGCCCTGGGTTTTAAACACCCCAGTTCATTTGCCAATGTTTGTTGGTGAGAAGCAAAGGGGAGTGTTGCAATCCCATAGGCATTGGTCAAGGTCCATAGAACTTCTCTAGCTTTGCCTGCTGTTTTCAAGCAGCAGGGCCTGACCTTCATAAGCTGGGTAGGTAGAAGACCCTTTTGGAGGAATAATTACTTAAAACACAATATTCTTGAATTATGAACAAATATTAGTTTACGAATTAATAATATATAGATACACTATACATGTATATCTATTCACAATTTAAACATTACTATTCACACAGTTTGCACAAACAACATTGAATTTAAAGACTAGTCCATATAATTATGGGTATGCGGCACAGAACTAGCATACTCAGAGAATATGCCACTGGTATATAGCCCAGACATGTCGTAAGATGTGGTGCAAAAGAAAATACATTAATTACATTACATAAAAACTGATTTATACCGGTGGTGTTGATTTTATGTACAAATAATCCTGTCTAGCATTCATTAAAATATAATTTAAATATAACACCTGTTCATGGGAATGGATCTGAGATCCTTGGCTTAGCGCATCACTACTCTACCATTTAGATATACAGGGCCCTGTTCTCAAACTTTAAGTCAGAGTTTGTGATAGAATACTTTATGCCTTAAGAAAAAGCAAACCAAAGTGACAAAAGAATTTTAAATTTAATTTCAATTAGACTTGGTAGACATATAATACATAATTTTTTGAGCCAATTTATATTTTACTACAAGACTTCTCACTCCTCCTACCCCACCTCCCCCCCTCCCCCTAACTTCACACATTGAGTCTTACAACCTGTAAAGCCCATACTTATTTTAACTATGATGATTGGATAAGGTTGAGAAAAGTAGAATTTAGAGGAAGTGTTCCCAAACCTGCTTGAAGGAAGATTGTAAAACCACTTAGGAAAAATCTCCTCGGTGTGCAAACCTCAACCTCCTCGTCCCCGGCAAACTAGACTTAAGGAGTGACACATGAAAACATATGCACACCAATGAGTCCCTAAATCTATAATAAATCCAAATATATTAAAATGTTTAGATGAGGAGGGGAATTGACTTTTACCACCTGTACGCTATGTTTACAGTTCCATACCAGACAGTTTAACATTTTTATTCAAGTTGTGTCAAATATAGACAATTTTAGTAAAACATCCATATTACCATATCTCCCAGATTCTAATATCATTAGGGTGGAAGACGGATAAATTAATCCTAATCCTCCCCAAAAAAATTAGTTGGTATAAAATATAGGGACTGCCTCCCCAATACTCTCAATCCTAACAACTAATTTGTACTTGTGATAGCTCGAGTGGACAAGGACATAATATTTTTAAAATTTTCAAAGTAAAATTACTCATAACTAATAATGTTTCCAAGGGCCTGAGGAACAAAAGTGGACAGCAGGTCTTCAAGCAAAAGAAAAATATCGAAAATGGAGCTTTAAAAATTTCACTAAATTTGTAATGGCTGGGTTGGAATAAAATCCTCAAAAACTGCCCCTTTGTTAAAAAAAATCCAATTAAAAATTGGACAGACCAATCAATATTATTTGCCCTTACTTTAATCATGTTTTTAATCTTTCATTAGCAGAAAAGCAATCAATATCTATAATAAATATAATTTAACCAGTGCTTGTTAATTTTCAAACCATCCCTTACTAAAAGTATTCCATAAATAGTTAACATTTTACATTTGTGCTACACCGTGCCAATAGATATCAGCAATCTAGCTCATCACATGTTCACATGTTATTACTATAGAGCTGTCCAGTATTAGTATCATACAGTATTTAGTAAAAAGGGTCAGGTAAGAAAGAGAGAGATAAAATAGCCAGCCTAATCGTTTTTAAATTTCGGATCGCTAGATGTACAATGTTTGCACCTAGAACCACACATATAGTGGACTCCAATTAGTTAGTACTAAGCTTTTTAAACTCAACCAGAATTCAAACCAGAGTCTTTAAGAGGTGGTTATGACTCGTCTAAGGCCCCATCTATTTAATAATCTATCTCAGTGGTTCTCAAATCGTGGTATGCGTACCCCCAGGGGTAGGTGCACAATTTTCCGGAGCGCACACGAGCAGCTCTCTAGTGAAAATGGGCAAAATGGCAAGAGATCTAAACGTGGTGGAGAGCCAAAATTAATGTGATGAGGAATTTTCAAGACGAATTAGGGAAATTTTCTCCTTTAATTACATTTGTCATTTGACCTGTCATTTAGGGAAATTCTATCGTGGGGGTACATAAGATTTTTAGTCATGACCAAGGGGTACATAAGATTTTTAGTCATGACCAAGGGGTACAATATAAACACAGTTTTAGAACCACTGATCTAGCTCATGGCAAGTCTATAGGTTCCAATTCTATGTTACCTGCCAGCCTTGTTATGAAGGCTGCTTTCCTCAACTTCCCTCATTGGTTCGTCCTTCTTCTCTTTCTCGCCAACTTCACCGCCAATAACAAATGTCACAAAATCGCTCTCGTCACACTGCGACGTCTCATCGACTTGGATGTAATCTGCAGTGTCTGCCCATGATATGTGTGTCAGACCTGTCCAAGGACAAGCTAACATTACAGTCAATTTATATACTTTTTTTACAAGATCGTGACACACTAGGGTTGCTAGTACCTGACACCTAGTTACAGATGCACTATGTCCTGCATCACAATCTGAAGCTGTCTATATGTAGGCCTATTTCAAACTACAATGACAAGTTGATTCTACATTTTAATCAAAGGTGTTGAAGCTTTTTTAAATTTATTATTTTAAAAGAAGAGAAACAGTTAAGCAAATATGAATACATTTAAAAAATACATTTTTTTATATCTTTCTAATATTTTAGACAAAGTCAAATCTTGTAAAATAAATATAATTTTTTTTATAGTCTTATAAGAACAAAGCTTGCCAACTTCAAGAGTGTCTGCCAACTGAACTAAGTGTGTATACATTCATCATTGGTGAGAGAAGCAAATTTATTGCTTTGCAGTTGGATGTGTAAATAAAAGATTAAAATATGAGGAAAGTCTTGTGAAACACCAAATATATAAAATTTTATTTGAATCGTGACCTGAGATACCCAATGCGTCTGCAGTCCTGAGTACACCTTCCACCTCCTCCTGACTGACACAAGCCTCTCCGCGGTACATGAAGCTCAGCAGGGCCTTCATTTCGACCAGTTTAACATCTCGCATAAATATAATAGGGTGGGTGGCAGGAATTGAGCTTAACATGGTGTGAAAATATTGGCTGGAAACAAGCACAAGTTTAACATGATATTTTTAAGTCATTGGCCCTCACTTTTTAGGCCCCTATTTAATGTATGTATTCTTTTATAACATTTTCTCATGTATTGCAAAATTTTGAAATGGTTACATTGACCTATAAAAAAAAGAATCGTGCCAAACTATATGAGGGTTCATCAAGATATCTAAGGGTTGCACAAAATTATGGGCCATGCCACATGCAGTCTAAAACATGCCTGACCTGAAAGCTTTAAGGTAAGCATCCACTGGCCTGCATCGGATTTATTTAGTGTACTGCATGCAATGCATTCAGTTTTCTGAAGGAGCTGGTTCCCCACATCTTTACTCCAGTTCTACTGTGTCACCTTTCATGTGTCCTAGTATCTATAATTACATCACTAACATGGGTTGTCATTAAGATGTAGGCTACTAGAAGCAAATACTTTTGCTGTACCTCACAAAGCTAAAATATTAAAACTATCAATAATACAACAGCTTGTACTGATGTAATTAATATAATTTAGCTTTATAGTATTATTTTTCTGATCAAAATTATGTTTTTAAAATTTTGTCTGAGTAATTTTTGGATTTGATTTTAAACTTATCACAGATATTTTGAAAATGAAGTGCTATATTTGTTTTGTGAGCACACTTAAATAAACCTTAAAAAGTGTCCCTAGATGGCAAACCTTTATTAGTAATTAGTGAGGTGAGGGGAAAATGATAACTCAATCACACATGTTAGTTCCTGAGCTGGTGGAGAAATTAACTGCAAGATGTAGGTCGGTCGCTAACGACTGAGCTACAGGCTGTATTTCTGTCGGTCACAAACAATGAAGTTTGAGAACAACTAAATTACAAGAGGTAGTTAACAAATGACTAAACTACAGTAAGTAGTTCATAAACTACTAATGAACTAAATAAATGAATTGCCCATTTCAATGAACTAAATCATTTTGAACTGTTTCCAACAGTGAACTGTACTGCCCATCTTTAAACTAAATAGAGAGAGTAAAGCTTTGAATTTCGAAAACGAATGGTGGGGTGTGCGTGCACCACTCATTATTCCAGATGAAATTACGGCATACATCACATGGATCGGATTTTAATCTGCCTTCCGGGATCTTTATTGGCAATGTCGACGTTCAATGCATATATGTGAATGCAGTCTCATTAAAAAAATAGTGTAAGGAATACTAAAATTTGATACATCCAATGTGGACTAGTGGATGCTTTTCCTTTAGGTGTACTCAAACTCAAAAGTGTGTCTCTTGTAACTCTGACTGTCTCCTGTCTATCTATGCCTAAGTCACCAGGCAAAACATTTAGATGCCTTTAGTTCAAAATTGATATATATATGTTTTATGTTCATTTATCAAGGTGAAATCGTGACTTTGATTCCATATTTTAAATCAAGGGTAATCTACTGATGATTGATATTTGAACATGGATATCTGGGGAGAGTTTCAAATAATAAATAAAATTGTATGTGTTTTCCAAATAAAAAAAGGAGGGATTACTTCCGACGGCTTACAAAGTCTTACACGTATACTTACTACCTACGGTCTAGATTGACCCATATATAGATGAAAAAATTGACAATCACCAAACTAATAAACTGAGAATATACAAGCTCTTTAAGAATCTGAATTATGACCTCTCATTTTGTACCAAGAATATAAAATGAGATTTTTTTTATATACAAAATGCTGACAAAGATATTTGCACCTAAGCTTAGGAGGATGAGAATGATGAGTTGGTTATATAATGAAAGACTAAATGGTCGGTATGCATCCCCCAAAATATTAAGGATAATCAAGGTGTGTAGGTTGAAGTGGGTAGTCATGTGGTGCTTATGGATGATGACAAACATGTACACAAAATTTAGTTAGGAAACCTGAAGACACAAGGCCCCTTGGTAGACCCAGATATCGAGGGGGTGATTGTGAAAATATATTTGAAGGAGGTTGGGTGTAAGGTTAGGGGGGATTGGATGAAGGTATCTTTGGATAAGGTTGAATGGCAAGATTATATTGTGGAGGCCACGGACTTTCATATTCCAGCCAGAATGAAATATTTTTGAAAATTGGAAATATTTTATAAATTGCTATAAGCAATTTGTTCAAAACCTTCATCTGAAGAGTGTTTATATAAGATGTCCAGCAAAACTACAGTTTAAAATTACCTGACTTTTACAAGTTTTCTAAGGCCAATTTCCAACATTTCCAGCCACTATATATATTTCAAAAAATATTTTATTAATATAACAGCGTAATGGTATTTTTTAGACACAAACATTCTGAAATTGTGATGCTCTAGGAAAAGGTTAAAGGATATCAGCCTAAGGTGATGGGCTACTGGGTAGTGGTATCTAAGTTAAATTTCAGTGATAACATGTTGTGTCCTCTTACACTGCTACAGTCTAAAATTGATGTGAAACAGATTTTTTTTTTAGTTTATTCTTTATATAACATAATCAAATGATCGCGCATGCGCATAGCCATGCCTTAATTTTGGTGACCAAAAAAAAAGCACAAACAATAAAAGCGCACATGAAAATTCCGCACAGAAAAGACCCCACGGTCATAAATACTCACATGAAAAAAACTCACACTAAAAAATGCTCACATGGAAAAATTCCCACATGGAAAAAATTATAAATCAAGGTTAATTTTTAACGGAATGCAAGTTTGATTGGGGTTTTGCATTACTAACCTTTTAGTTTCCACTTGTAAAGTAAGCGTTTGATTTATTCTTGTGCATTCATAGAGTTTGAATTCACTTTTTTGGGTCTTTTTATTAATTTAAAGTAATTTTTTGGAATTGTTAGTGTCATTTTATGGATAATTTTGACACATTTTATGTAATTAAAATTCTGGCCCTGGCACAACAACATAACCAATGTTTACAACAAGTGCTTAGGATTCAAATAAAATACAAAAATATACCAAAATAGAGTTATATTTAATGGCTATTATACATTTAAGTTGGATCTACATGCTGGTATAGTTTAATAAGTAGGCTACATATTACATAAAATAAAGACTATTACTCTAAAAAATTTAAACTGGAAGTCGACATTTTAATATGAAGTTTTGACCCTTGGGGACCCAATAACAATACTTTTACTTTATCGCTACCTTACAGGTAGAGCAAGTATTGCGATCATTTCACGATTCTCTGAATCCAAAAAAGTTGTTTTTGCGATTCCGTCTGTCTGTCCATTTGTCTGTCAGTCTGTAACTCGGGCTAGAGCCTAAACTATCTTACCGATTTGGCCAAGACTCAGTATATAGGGTTTTCATACGATTACCCTGAAGAAATTTTTGAATTGGATATCCAACCCTAAAATTAAGGGTAGTTTCCTTAAGGGCAGAAAGAGAAAAAAAATCAAATTTATCACAATTGTCTTTAATGATTTTGATTAATTTTCATTTCTAAACTTCGATAAATATTACAAACTAAATGAATAACCTCAATTTTTCATCGAAATGACTTTAAGAATTCTGGTCTGATGCGTAGATTCTAATTGAGAAAAATTCAATTTCCTCAGAATCGGCTATAACGATTTTGGTTAACGTTTGCAACTAGGCGTTGATTAAGATTATAAACAAAATTGTTTTTTTTTTTTTTCATTTTCTCATGAAAATGATTTTAGGGTTCTTTACAAAAACAAAAATGTTTTATATCTCCACAACTATTTGAGATACTAAACAATTTATCACTCTACAATTTTAGTACTATTAAAAGTAAAACACTTTTATTTGAAATATATTTTTATAAAACCAATAGCTTCTGATATATTATTAAATATATCAATATCATTTTGTGGGCTTTAGTTGTGAAGAGATACTTAAGTTCAAACGCAATAATTCTCTAATATCATAGAGTAAGCAAATAAGTGAGGCTCTCAAGAAGTTGATGGTTTTCCTTTAAACTTTTAGGGTAAGTGTTTGTACAGCACAGGGGTGAATCCAGGATTTTCGTGAGAGCGAGAGGGACACGGGTGCTCCCATCGGGATCGAGTCGGGGTTTGGGGGCTTCAAGAAATTTTGAGATAAAAATACTTCAAACTTTGAAAGGAATTTTTTGAGTAATTTTTCAGTATAACATGAAATTTGAGAATAATCCTCTAATGAAGGGTATAACATGAAATTTGCGATTGGTATTGAAATTTATTAAAAGCAAATAATAAGAACATATTTAGTGATTATTAGACTAGTATTTTGTTTAATTCAATGCTGTCTGTGTGAACTGTGTAAACACTAATGTTTAAATTGTTAATAAATATATGTAATGAATTATTAATTTTAAAACTAATATTGGTTCATATTCCAAGAATACTGTGTTTTAAGTAATTCTTCTTCCAAAAGGTTCTACTAAGCACAATAGGAAACCCAGGGCTTGCTACTTGAAAAACGCAAGGCAAGCTAGGGAGGCTCTAATGACCTTGCCCAATATCTAGGGGGTTGCAACATATTCCTTTCCGCTCACCCATAAGTAATTGGCCAATGAGCTCGACTTTTTACATCCCAGGTCATGCTGTTCATGTGAAGCAAGCTAAGCATTGTGCCAACTTTTGAAAAAAGATTCAAGATCACAATGTTTATTTATTAAGCTAATTTAGTGTAGTTTAAGTAAAATTATATAAAATATATATAAAATATATATAAAATTAATTGTAAAATAATAGTATATGTAACAAGCGATACACTAAAACACTAATTAAATATATTGAGCTATGTTTAGGTATTCTAGTCACATGTATTATCATGTATTTGGAAAACACGTTTAACCACTCTTTCAAAGTTAGGCATTTCAGTACTGATAGAGTGGGGAAAGGAGGGACGAG
>CABFOV010001081.1:99107-135766 GCA_902141375.1 Timema poppense
TTTTTTTTTTTCAATTGTTAATTTTGTGTGTAACGGTAAACCTCTTGAATATTAGGCTTAAGTCTGAAGCCTGGTCTTAAAATGTAGCATATACATTCAACACATCCTCAATGCTAAATATTTTAGTTATACTTAATATTATTTAAATTTCTATTAACATTATTTGTGGTGTTGGGAAAAAAGGGGGTCAAATACCCTGTTTGCCCCTCGCCCCCTTGGGTGCACCACTGCTTACAGCAAAAGATCTGTGTAAATATCTTAGCAATAAACCAATGACGTAGTGATAGAGTATTAATAGTCCGAGATAATCTCCACTATGTTAGTCATAGTTTACGCATCTAAATAGCTTCTGGAGGATAAATTCTCAATTTTGGAGACTCGTTTGTTTACTATCAGCATTGTGTGTGATAAGTTAGGCTTTAAGAAATAGTTTTAATTGCAACATTAGTTGGACAATCCACCTGATTCCCTCTCACCAAAATCTTATGGACACTTGATCCATGTACTACTTCATTTTACTTTTATTATGATTGTTTTCTTTGAGTATTGCTAACTGTATGCTTTTAATTACACTTTGCTAATTGAATATGATCTATCTCTCTTATGCATTCAGAAATGTGCCCATACCACTCTTAGCCCGACATTAATATTTACCTAAATTTCTAACCATGTAGATATCATTACAATTTGAGGACCGCCTATGTGGTCTAGTGGTCATAGGTTCTTGCTACGGACCCATAGGTCCCGGGTTTGATTCCTAGCGCATCCAGAATATCTTGTAAGCCTTGGGTCTGGAACGGGTTATATTCAGCCTAGGGCGGCTAAATAAGGAGCTACTCGAATAAAGTAGTAGTGCTCCGGTATAGAAAGCCAAGCTTAGTGGCTGGAGTTATCGTTGTGCTGACCACATGACACCCTCTATACGCAAGAGTTGGCACTAATTCGTCAAACAGTTTGGTAGCCACTTGGTAGGTATAGTCTGAAGAGTTGACAGCATGGAGTTACTTTTAATACATTTTGAGTGGATGGTAATCATCGTTATGGATAAATAAAAGAAGATAGAATATGAGAGTGGGGGAGGGTGGGCTCAAAATTTCCTAAGATAGCATACAGTTAAAGGGAAATAATAAATGTTCGAGAACCACTGTTCTATATGGACACAGCTTCAAACATATCACTTGAAATAATCCCTTGGCGATCTTGGACAACGGTTGTTGAGGGTCCTCGACCCCCAAATCTCTGTTGCAACTTTTAGAGTACAGCATACCTATTAATTTTTCTCGGAATACACCACTGAGAGAGAAATAAGTTTAAACATTATAACAATTAACACATTATGTGTATGGTATTATTCAAAGATTTTGTTTTAAAGCATGTTATTTAAAAGTAAATTATTTTAAAGATCTTTATTTATTATTGATAATTGAAATAGTAGTAATAAAAATTATAAAATAAATTTAAACCTAAACAATATTTGTGCAACAAGGTGAGATGCACACAAATTAAATTGAGTAGTTTCATTAATGCCCATTTTCACCATTTTAATTTTTAATGTGATTGTTTTAAGTATTAATAATAATTACCGTATATTAATCATTTAATAATGTTACCAATAAAAATTTAAAAAAATGAAATCTGGTTAGTGAGATAGTATTATGTGGAAATAAAACTAGTAGTGACTTTAACATTAATTTAATTTCTTGAAGGTGTGCGTGCTCCCCTATCTTCATTCCTGGATCCACCTCTGTTAAAGCAATTATTTATCTATCTCATTTTATACTCAATAGTCAATAATTACCTATTTTAATGGTCAAAATTTATAAAAGAGAAATTTAATAGCAATGTGATAACTAAGATGTTTATACCCTAATAAAATGTTGAATATTTTAACCGGAAGTCAAAATTTTAATACGAAGTGTTGACTCTTGGAGACCCAATATCGATATTTTTTATTGGTTCAGATGTACAAATGAAGACGTTAATTCTTTAGAAATAAAATTATAAAATTTATAGCCGCGAGTCAAAAAAATTGTTTGTAATTATAGCACAATTCATTCACGGGTTCGCTAGGGTCTATTATATTACAAATTTTGAGTAAATATCTACATTGTTAAACACTATAGCGAGAAAGTCCGTGTGGGGTTCCGTACAATTTATTTTTGTAGTGACATACATATCACAGATAACAATTTGGAACAAACTTGTTAGAGCCGCTTTCAAAATATTTCGAGTTTTCTAAAATTACTTATCAGCCCTTCAACTAATGTTTACCCAAAAACCAAATATAAGGTGTTATTGCACTTATTTGGGAGGTCAAACATAGTCTATACATCAATTTCAATCAAAATCGTTAAAAGCAATTTTCGAAATTAGAATTCAAAAAAAGCACCCATCATCCTGAATTTGAGGGCTAGATTCAAAATGAAAAAAATTTAAAAAAATTCGGAGGTATAAACTTGTAAAAATGAATTATCAAGTTTGAGCACATACATAGAGAGACAGACAAGGAGACTGACAGAATTGTAAAATACAGTTTTTTTTCTTGTTTACATTTTTTATTTTGATTTCTTTACGATTACAATGCTTTCTCTTTTGATGAGAAAGTAAAAATGAATGGGGGCATTTGTCTCAATGGACATTTATCCCTGTGCGCACTTTTAGTTTGAGCTTTTTTTCCGTGAGCATTTTTCGCGTGGGCATTTTTCCATGTAAGCATATTTCCGTGTGGACATTTTTCCACATGGGCTTTTTCCCTGTAAACATTTATGGTTGTGGGGTTTTTTCTGTGCGGAGTTTTTGTGTGCAGTTCTTTCACTTGCGTTTTTTTCCTAGAATCCTTAATTTTGGCTAAAGATGCACAGACAGTAGAAGTGTGGGAAAATAACACAAAAATCCCATGTTGACCTTGAAAATTGAGATTAGTATGCTCAAAAGGGTCAACTGTGTTAAAAGGGAAAAGCAGTGACTGTTAACTGAAAGAAAAATGTTATTTTGACTATTGTAAATATATGTTGCTTATTTAAAAAATAATCATGTAAAAATTCCAAACATTTTATAAAATTTCCTGACTTTTCCATTAATTTTCTCTGTTTCCCAGGTCACTGGACACCCTTTTAAAGGCCTATCTGACTATCAAAATAGTATGTTTGTTTGTCTGTGTAAACTTTATTTAAGGGTAGTTCAGTGATATTATATGAAAAAGTATTTACAATTGTGCTGTGCCATTTATTTTTCCTTTACTTTTCCAACTTTAAAAAATTTGATTTATCGTAAATTTGACTATTACCACAACTATGCAATACAATCACTTTAAAATCAATTAATATAAAGAAAGGCAACACATGAAATATTCCTAGTGTAACTATATTTTCAAAGCTGTTACTTGGATACATGAAGAAATTTTTCGCTAAATGACAGATTCAGTCCCCTCTTCCCAGCTTATCCTTCCTCCTTAAGTAAGGGTGTGTCACCAGATTTGTATCTAGACTTGTATTTGTCTAGACAAAAATATGCTGGCTTCCTATTCCTGTGTATGTGGTGCAGGTCTTACAGCATGTCTCAATTCCCCCTGGCTAACCTGGACATATACACAGGTGCATCAAAGAGTCAAACATCCACTTGTATTCACATCCATCTAATGCAATTAATTGGGAAGGTTGAATGTACAGCAGATGAGTCCGCATTTGTGTAGATGTAGAGTGTAAAACCACCCCTGGTTCACCCAAGCGAGCTTTAAACCTCGATCTCCCCATCCTCAAGTCTAACTCTACATAAAATAGTGTGTTAGCTAACTACGCCACAGAGGCGGGTTTCTCCATATTCAAGTTAATTTAAACTCGATGAATCTCTTAACTTAAAAAAAAAACCACTTTATTTTGCTCTTGAATTAGATTTCCTCTCTAAATTAAGGCCCTGGGCTATGGCTTATGCATCCCCCTGTCCTTGTTCCCTCCCTTAAGACAGTCCTGTGAACATGATAGGGTAGGTGGAAGGACTGGAGTGTAACATGATGGTGAATTTTAAATGTATGCACTAGTATTTGTTCAAATTTAAGACAAAATGTGAACTCACATTTTGGATTAAAAGAACTTTCTATATATCATGCATATGCATATTTAGTACTAGAGTGTCAAGGTCAAAATCCACCACATTATCGGTGTTGGTCAATAGTCTTGTCTGATTTGATTGTCATGGAAAAATGAGTTAAAATTGTGTTTTTCCCAAATGTTTTCACGCTCTCCCACCATATTTATGTCTACCATATCAGTTTAAATATTGGGCTGTACTATACAAGTGCCAATATATAAAAATTAATAATTTTAGAATCACCTTTAACTGATCAAATATTTGATAACCAAACAGCTGAGTGAACAGTGCAGCATTAGTACCATATTATAACCACCAACCTGCATGCACACAGCACCAACTTGTGTGCCTTGAGTAGTTGGCCCTCTATAGCGATGGTTACATCAACCATACATTCGGTCTGAAGTAGGCGCTCCAAGGAGCGGAGCAGGTCTGCGTGGGTGTCCCACTTGAAATAAACACTTGACATTTTGACTGCTGGTTGTTTGATGGATACACACGTCCTAGAAAATATGTCCCGTCCCCTGAAATGTGTGGCTAAGCAAGATTTTTCCGCAAGCATTACCTGACCATATTATTCTGGTATCTATGTCCTGACCATATAATCCTGTTAATCATGACCTAACCATCCAATCCTGGCAACCATGTCTTTGGAAAGCATGTACTGATAAGATTAGCCTGACAAGTTAGTATTCTTCATTAGTGCTTTAAAGTGTTGGCCCAGTTAGTGAATCACCCGTCATCGGTTCTTATCTAACTGTGAGGAAGGAGGGTAATATGTTTTCGGAAACAAAACATTGATATAGAATATTACTATAGTTCATAAGTGAACTCAAGTCAATATTTATTTTAATAATCTGAAGATTGTGTTGGATCATAGAAAATCTGAACCTTATTGAATATTTAATATGGACGAAACAGGAATGTCGACCATACCAAACCGAACACTAAAAGTTTATGCAAAGAAGGGTAAAAAAAAGCTGGTAGGAAAATATCTGCAGTTGATAGAGGTGAAACATCGTCTATAGTTTGCTGCATCAGTGCTGCTACTCAGTTTATTCCACCAGCCCTGATCTTTACAAGAAAGTGAAAGAATCTAGAAATATATGCAGATGCTCCTGTGGGAACTTTGCTCTAGCATCAGACTCAGGCTACATGATAGCTAGAGAACGGATTTTGCCTATTTGCCTTTTTTTTCCTTTATCATAAAACATAGGCAGTTGAGATATATAGGTGTTTCATGTTATTACAAGTACAATATGTTAATTTTGTAGTGCCTAGAATTGCCTATTCTGTTGGTTTATGCCTATTTTATGAATAAGAGCCTTAATTGCGCCTATTTTACGAATTATGAATAAGAAACTTTATTGTGCCTATTTTGGCCTTTTTTCTTTATATATATCATATTTTTTTTATGAAAAAGAGTCTAATTTATAGACATGAACGTTTGGGTTTGAAAGGGGCTAGTGGGAGGGGGAGGGGAACATGTGACTTGGCCTGACCTTGACAGACTGTTTTTAAAACATCACACCCAATAATAAGGAGTATTAGGATGGAAGTGAGTAGAGGGATGGGAGAGGTGCCGTGGTCCAACAGACTTAGCCTGACGTGGAGATTAGAATAGTTTACCACTCGGTTTAACCATCATTATTTCAGTACGTGATTGTGTCTTTTAGAGTAAACTTCATGTCTTGGTGGGTTTTTTTACTAATTATTTTTGTAACACTTCTTGTGTTAACTGTGGTAGAAATGCCCAAGGAAAAAAAAAGAAGCAAAAGTGCTTTCTTTAAGCAATAGATAGGTGGTGATACTAATTTCACGACAGATGGAAAAATCATCTTCTGCCAATTGTGTACCAAAGAGGTAAGTTTAATATTCATATCATTAAATTTAATAATAGGATTCAAAATAGGTTTGCAATATTTGAAAAATAACTATCATTCCATTTATTATTTGCTTTAAAATAAACAGCATTGGCTATCCATAGGTTTTTTAAATACAAGTAAACTACTTTTAAACTCTTTCATGGATTTAAGATTTATACTTTCTGATATATATTTTAACGGCTTTAGGGCCATTTCAGAATAGTTAGACGTAATAAATTACGGTTGGTAAAATTACAAATTATGTTAATTTTTTCACGTATTTTAGGTAAAATGTGACAAGAAATATCATTTAGACCAACATAAACAAACAGCGATGCACTGCAAAAGTTTAAAAGAAAAAACTGGCAGGCAAATGTTAATTTCGCAAGTTGTATTTCCTGACAAATTGTGAACAATGTTACTCTGAATTGTGCGCTGCGATGGTAGCACCATGGACGAAGCTAAACAATCTAATTTTTAAAGGTTTCCTCACAAAATATACCAACAAGCAGATTCCCGGTGAATCCACATTGAGGAAGAATTACTTACATCCCCAATACTTATTCGTAAGTTTTTTGTTTGTTAATCTATTTATTTATTTCATTTTAATTTCAAAGATATTTTAAATTAATTGGAGCTGTGCCCTTTCGTTTACTTACATAATTATTAGTTTTGAATATTAAGTGAATTTTTACTCCTTTCCAGACCATTGAGAAGATAAAAGAAAATATTGGAGATTACTACTTTTGGGCAAGTGTCGATGAGACAACTGACCGTTGCGGCAGATAGATCGCAAATATTGTGGTCGGTAAACTTGACTCCACAGCACCCAGTTCTCCGCACTTGATTGCCTCAAGAGTGCTTGAAGTCGCTAACAGCTCGACAATTGCCAGAGTTGTTCGCGATTTCTGCGTAAGTTGAATTTATATAAGTTTTTACATTCAAAACTTTATCCTATGTAATTCTGTGAGACTAAATATTTATTTTATTGTTCTGTTACAGGTGTGCTTTGGTCATCAGAAAACAATGACGGGAAGTTTATGGTGCTGCTGACAGATAGCGCAGCATATAGGCTAAAAGCTGGGGTAAGTTTGAAGGTGTTTTACCCAAAACTAAATCACGTTACCTGCCTAGCACACGCCGTTCCCAGAGTCGCAGAACACATTCATGCACAGTTCCCGAATACAAATGCTGTAATTTCATCTGTCAAAAAAGTATTTCTGAAAGCTCTTTCGAGCATAGCAACATTTAGGGAAAAATTGCTGAAAACACCTCTTCCACCACAACCAGTTCTAACACGTTGGGGTACCTGGTTACAAGCGGCAGTGTACTATGCTGACCACATGGACAGAATTCAAAGGGTACGTGTATATTTTTAAGAAAACAATTTTTCTATTTATTCAGCGCTAGATACTTAAATAATTTTTCCTATAATTCTATTATAGCTTGTTAATTTTGTTCAGAATTTAAATAATGAATTGATTCTCAATAATTTCAGGTAATTCAAATATTTGATGAAGAAGATGCTGTGTCAATAAAAGAGGCAATGGTTGCTACATCTTCTAGCACTGTTGTGTCTGATTTGGCCTATGTAAAGAGCTATTTCGGCAACCTTCCTGGAGTTATTGTGTCACTGGAAACCAGGGATCTGCCTTTAATAGAATCAGTGAAGATAATGCATACAATACAAGAAGGCGTGAAGCAAACCCCTGGACCTGTTGCCTCGTCAGTCGCAACAAAACTTGAACAAGTACTACAACGAAATCCCGGGTGGAGAACAATGGTAGCAGTATCAGACATCTTGGGAGGGAAAAGAACACCATTGCAGTAGATAAGTTTAAACTCTTCATAATTGTCAAATTTAAAATTTTGTCCCTTGACATCGTGTGAAGTTGAGAGAAGCTTTTCAAACTATAAAAATATTCAATCAGACCACAGAACAAATTTCACTTGTGAAAATCTAGAAAAGTATATAGTGATTCAGAGCAATGTGAGTTGCTTGTAGATTACATGTAGTAAGTAGCTTGTAGTAAAATAAATTTTACATTGATTATTGTGTGCCTATTTGCCTGCCTATTTTAAACATTTTTGGTGCCTATGAATCCGGTCCCTAATGATAACATACATTTTCATTGATTGGTAAAAACTTTAAAGCCCACTGAAGACAATCAAGCTTTTCTTACATTGGATAAGCACTCCTCTCGTTCTTTACCTGCCATTCTATTCTGATGAGAAAATTTCATAAAATTGCTTTCTCTACCACCACGTGCAACAACCATTAGACCATGTGGTGTTCGGTCCATCCAAGGCAGTGTATGAACAAGAAGTAGAAAATGGCTTACTTAACATCCAGGAAGAGTGGTAGCAACACATCACTTTGCTGGTTTGTTCAACCCCGCATATATGAAGCTATCAACCATATACAAAGGTGTACAGGCATTTAGAGCAGATGGGATTCACTCCTTTAATCCTGACATTTTTACAGATGAAGATTTTCTGGTGGCTGAAGTCACTCATAGAAAGGCTGATGGCTTGGAGGAATTAGATGGAGGTAGAATCCAGCATAGCTCTGAAGATTCTACTGATTCTACTTATATCAATTCTTATTTACCAGAAGAGACAGTTATGGACCTAATGGCACCTATAACAACACCTCATGCTGATATCAAACCTCTAAAAACATCTGTAAAATTCCCACTTCATAAAATAGCCCTTGCATACATTTTACCCCTTCCAAAAGCCTTCTTTGACAGGAATAAAGAGAAAATAAAGGAATAAGTATCAACTATTTTATCTAGTATCGCCCCAAAAGAACCTACTGAATAAAAATAATTGAAGAACAAAAGGGAGAAACAGAAAGAAGGATGAGCTCAAGTAAGAGAAAAAAATGAATAAAGGAATGACTACTAAAAAACTAGTCATGAACTATATTTTTCTTCATAACAACCTTCAGTTGTCGAGCAAAGTACATCTACAGCCACTGTTACTGAGAATGATGCAACCATTTGTGCTGGTTGTGACAAATCTTTCGATGATGATTGGATTCAATGTAGGATCTTGTGGAGTGTGGTGGCACCAATCTTGCTCAGACGACGAAGGCGAATATGCCTTTAAATGCAACTTGTGCTAATGCATACCTGATGGAATGTGTATTCTTAACCGACATGTCAGTTAAGAGTACACATTCATTATGACAATTTCAAAGTTAATTTTCAACAGTTTATTTTTTTTATTTTTTGCACTAAAGAATATGTATACTTTCAAATTATTTACTTTAATTCGTAATAAAAGTGATATGTTTTTTATATTCTTAAAAATTTGTTTAACTCATCTCTTACCCACCCTTAGCTTAATGTTTATGTCCATTCCATCCTTGATGAAGAGGCAAATGTCATAACAATATTTTTTAACTTTTTTTTTTCCACTTCCCTTAATAACCCCCTAGTTAGTGACCCTAGATTGGCCCTTGGTACAAAACTAAATAACCAGTTCACTACATCAAAAAGTTTGAAAAACATTGACCTACATTATGAATCTTATTAAACTGTGGTAGGTGTAAACAAACAGAACTCGAGAGCTACTGAGTTAAGCAAATTTGTCTTGCAATCAGGATTATTCATAGCTCATTAGTTAAGGCATGAGTGTTTGTGGACATTGAAAATATTAATACTATCAAAAACCTCAATGACTCATTAGTTTACTTAATGTCCATATACTAGTTGCTATATTTTAAACATTCAATTTAATAAATAATTATTTATAAAATTATTATACTTCAGTTGAGGTATTAAAATGGTTTTTTTCCCCATAGTCAAACTTAACAGTTGAATTACAGTTGATCACTATATTTTATTACCAAATACTTAAATAATTTTACAGTATGACATAAAGGCCAATTTAAAGCTAATCTTATTATTATTCTTTTAAAGCTATTTTTATTTGATTTGGTGCAATTATAGGCAATCTTGTGAATGTGAGGAATGCCAGGTCTCCATCGTGGTTCGGATTCCACGTTAAACTGTAGGTCCTCCATTTCATCTCACAAATCACCCAACCATTGCACATTAGCGTAAGTGCGTATAAACCGAACGGGTAGTAAGACGCGGTGCTAATAATAATAATTATTATTATTATTATTATAATTATAGGCAACTTAAAAAAATCGATTAGCTTCAAAAAGCAACATAAAGTACTTAAAATTAGATTGACACCATATTTATAGCATTAGCTCTAAATTATTTAATTCATGATAAATAATAATCCAATGTTGTGATATATGCAATTCATAGTTTCAAATGTCACCGTTTTCATGTTCATGATGTATAGCCCAAACGGATAGAAGGACGCGGCGCTAAAAAAAAAATGTTCACGCCAAATTGTCTGAAGTAGATGTGCGAGTCCTCACTAGTGGTCATGCTGACAAAAGCGTTGGTCTGGTTTGGTTTGGCAGGCTTATGGTTCAAATCCTGGTCAAGTGCGCATAAGCATTTATTTTTGAATACGAACTCTGCCTCTGAACAAATGTGGGTACACTTTTTTAATTACCATCCCAACAAGAGTACCTATTGAGGTAGGTTGAACAAGAAGTAAGATGTGGAGCAGACTGAAAATAATGTGTATCGGGTCAAGTTGTAAGGCTCTCAGTGGCACACTCCACCAAATAGAGCTATATTCTTTTCAATTGTTATCTGGACCCACCATTTTTTTAAAATTATTAAATTATTTTACCCAATACCACACATTTTCATTCAATCATCTTATCAATTTGAATAATAATACAATATTTTATTGTGCTCACATACCTAGTGAATTATAAGAATTAATAAACCAGATGGGCATTTTTGTTTTTAATGCAACAGCATTTCTGACTACTCATCCATGCTTTCCAGATATTTAAACTAACAGGGAAGATATGAGGAAAGTAGTTTACTCAAGTTGTGTCACAATATCTAGTGGAAACAATTTATAAAAAAAAAACACGTCAGCAGTAAACTAGGTTAGGATTTGAACTCTGACCTTGTCAGCAGCATACTATATTAAGAGAGACTAATAATACTTTTGCCTATGTGCTCACCAGTGCAGATCCTTGGAGCAATCCCTCCTAAATTTACTAGAAATTAGTTCCATTTGTACTAGCACCTCTTATACCAAGCACTTTTGATTGGATTAAGATAATGTTTCCCTACAACTCTTGTATACGATTTAGTTAAATTGTTTTATATAACATCAATATTTAATAAAATTCTATGTGAAAACAATGAAACAAACAAGTTAAAAAAATCAAAACACACAAACACAAATGTGTAATTATTCATATTTATTTTTACTTTATCAATAGATTCAACTTTATATGTTACATAGATAAATACAAAGAAAGTTTTACCAGATATGATCCATTTGTGGGGAAAATATCTCAATATGCACTAGGAATGGGATGTGTGTGTACTTATGTAGAATATCTACAAGATTATACAAGATAATATATCTTAAGCAAAAAAAAGGAAAATATATTCAGGATAGGTTTTCACATATCAGTAATTTATAAATAATTGAAAACTTAAGAAAGGAAAATTGACATTAAATATATTACTGATGAGAATTTCCACAGTGGAGAAGATAATACCAGTTCATTTCAATGTGTTATATTGTGGAACAAACGTTAAGTGTGTGAATATGTTGACATGTTTGTTCATACGCTAAAACTTGATTCTAAGTGGATATTGGAATGAGAATTTTAAATATCAAGATCACTTCTATCAATTGTACATCTTGATTAACATACTTTGTGGAAAATGGCTCAAATTGTTTCATTTCTAGATGAAAGACTAGGTCCTATCACCACTTTCTAGAACAAAAAAAAAAAGTTCAATGTTTTTAAGACTAAAGTCTCAACAATCAGATTTAATTTTTTCAAACATTTTCTCCCCGGTTGAAATATGTTAGTGACAAAGACCAAAGTTTAAAATTCAATCCGGTGAATATTGAACAATTAATACTTTTAGATTTACAGACCAGATGAAACAAACATTCACACAAAGCTTGTACCATTACAGAGACAATCCACTTACAATAATATATATCCTATTTTAGGTTCATGTGCTTGCGATAAAACAAAGGTGTTCTATTTTGGCCCTTGATGAAGTGATAAAAAAGGTGTGTTAGCAGTTAAAAATAAACTAAACAAAGTCTTGACTGCTGTTAAATAATCCAACTGCCAATATACCAAACAATTAGGATATATTTATTTAATAAAGGAACTAACTTATCTCTGACCAGCCCCGATGAGCAATCAGGCGGCTTATCTAGTCTAGTTTGAATTACTAGAATATTAATTTGAAGTTTTCGTTTACTACCCGATAATCATTAGGGAAGAGTTTATATTTTATTATTTACCCTTGTTGTCCTAGGTTAAGTTGGTTTGTAAGTTATCTGATGAGATACAACCTTGTGAGCCTTAATTGTGGTTGAGAGCATTGAGGTGATGTGTTTCAGTTTTGACCAAATCTTTTGTCATGATCAAATTCCAGTCAAGTGATTTGAAGTCCACTAAAAGTTTGCCCTCCCAGGCTATAATATATTTTAAAATACATGAGAATATTCAAGCCATAATGATACATTAAAGCTGTGTTTGAAAATTGCATGTCAAATACAAGATGAATAAAAAATAAATAAATAAACACAAGAATTCCAAGTTGTTAAACTTTCGAAATACTGGTTTCAGCTGTCACTCTGCACCTAAGTCCCCTTCAAAAGAATGGAGTTTTCCCAAATACTTTTAAACATTAATACTAATTTTCAATAATTAATTTAGGATTAGTCACAGCAGTGAGTGCATAGTAGGGATGAGGATATTATACAATATAATTACATGTATATCAATTATATCGATTAAATTTATAGTTGTCCTGATATAGCAAGATTAATTAAATACAGACAAATAAACAACAAAACATACATATTTCTTATGCTACAGTTTTAACACACCTCTATTTACAAAAAAAAGTGACCAGTGCAAATTTTTATTTGCATTATTAGTATCATACAAAACTAATGTTAGTGGCCATTTAGTTTTTCCCCAAATAATAAATCTAACAGAAACATAAAAAAAATGACATAACTTACATTTCTAAGTATTTTCTTTCTATCTATATGGATATTAAAAATGTGTGATTGAACAAAACTGTTTCTGTGAGAGCCTTAAGTTGAATTGACTTGTGAACATTTTCAATACAAATTTCATGTGCAATATTACTTTGATTAAAAAAAAGAAGAAGATAAAAATGATAAAGTATTTAAATGCAAATAGTATTTTATATATATATAATGTGTATGCATTAATGCAGCTAGAACAATAAACATAAAACATCAATAATTATGTCTAAAATAAAAAATTTAATTCAAAATAATTAGTGATTAGTTAAAATGCAATAACATATTATGGTGACTCAATAAAAAATTATTTCAATGTTAAAATGAATGGTCATTAAAAAATTTACACTATTATTAGAGCAGCAGTGAGAACTTTGATCACAATCCCTCTCTCTATTGATGCCATATTTACCAAAATAGAGCATGCTATACAAACTCCATATAAATTCGTAGAAATTTGATCGTGGCTTTCTAGGGAACATTCTTAAGCCTTGAAAAATAAACAAATATTGAGGTGTGCATCAAAATGAATGTATGAATGACAGTAAAGTAATGTCACAGTTTTCCAAACATTTATTTTTATGATAGTAATTTTTACTTGAACGGTTTATAAACTAAAGTCTATATTTTGTGTGATTAAACTTGTTTGTGGCTAAAAAATTAAAACTATGAATATCATGATTGTGGTTGCAGAGTTAGCAGAAACTGTTTTATTGCTTTGTGTTTGAACAAAGTGTTATACCTTGCCATTAGTTGACAAGATAACATTAAGGATACTGAGTGTGTGCACAAGATTAAAATATATGTAAGGGCTATAAGTACATTAAGGATGACAAGGATACAGAAGGTGTTGACTAAGCTTGAAGTTGTTTTAACCATTTTGTCACATGATACAAAAAGAGTTGTATGACTCTAAGCCCAGAAAACAAAACAAAAATAGCTAGCAGAGTTATCTAGATAATTTAATTACCACACCACCATTTGAAAAATTAATCAATTATTTTTAAAATGTTATGATGTAAAGTTGTTAAAAAAACACAAGAATACCATATTTCTTCAATTCTAAGATGCAAATTTTTTTCCCTTTGAACGTCTCTAAGACCAGGGTGCGTCTTAGAATTGATAGCGTCCTAGAATTGAAGTTCTGTTTCAACCAATACTTTTGATGGCTCAGAAGACGATATACTATGGGATAGTGAAGATAAAGATGGCTCAGAATTATCGAACTGATACTGACTCAGAAGGAAGTGAGAATAACATAGCTACTGATAAAAAAATATATACTAATCATGTTAGTATATTTAATTCTATAGTAAAAATATTTCTTATATATAGAGTATTGTTGCTTTTTATTTATTTTTCTTAGAACCAAAGATTTTTTTCTGTTGGTGTTGAAAAATTAAGGTGTGTCTTGCAATCAAAGAACTACAATATATTCATGAGAAATAATAGTTTTGTAACCAAATGTATATTAACTTCTCCAGAGCATATAGCCTGAACGGTTATTAAGACGTGGTGCAAAAAGACAACAACAGGACAGCAGGGAAAGTTGTTCTATAGGTGTGTAGGAGATCTGCTAGTGAAAAGAGAAGTGCCCTTAAAGTGTAAGTGAGTGTTGTACAGGGCATAATTTGTACCCATTGTTACATATGCAGCAGAAACATGGACAATGAATGTAAGAGAGACTACGAAATTGGAAGCCATGAGAATGAAGTTATCCGGAAAAGAGTGGGGATATAGGGAATACATGAGATATTGTATGGACATGTAATGAGGATGAAAAAAGAGAGGATTCTAAAGAAAATGTTGGCAATGATGTATGTAGGAAAAAGATCGCAAGATGGGCCAAGAAAGAGATAGCAGAAAGTATTCAAGTGAAAGGTGAAGAATGGAAGAAATTAAAGAAGGAAGAGTGGTGGAAGGATAGAGGAAGATGGAGGCATTTTACCAAATTGAGCTAGCCACAGGCTGTAAACAGATAATGATGAATCATACAAACAATAAAAAGATAATGTTGATTGCATTTAAAGTGCCACCAATTAAGGTGAACATTAATTTAATTACTTGAATTCCACCTTGACTTAGAAACATCTATATTACCTTAACTTCATTTCTTATAAACTTTCAAATCTCAGTTTCGTCAAACTTTTATATCAGTCAAACCAAAGCAGTAACATATTAATTGTTAGGATTAAAAAAAATACTATTTATGGTCTCAAAAATGGAAGAAAAGTTTAATAGAAATTGGAAAATAGCCTTATATTACAATGAATGCATTTTTTTAGTAAATAATAAAAAATAAATCTGTAATAATTCCTAAGTTCCCTCGAGTCTAACATTCAAACTTTAGAACTAGAACACAGCAGTCAACACTTCATAAGACATACTTAACGTAAGTTATTTACCAGCAACACACCATAGAGAAATAAAAATATGATTATATGTTAAACAGTGTGTGTGACATGTTTGAAGATATTTATCAATGTTTTAGTATACCCATATCTAGTGTCGAGATACCTATCAATGTTTTACCGTGTATATGTGTGTGTGTGTGTGTGTGTGTGTGTGCAGTGATTATTAATGACTTACTTTAATACGTTGACATGAATTATTATTATTATTATTAGCACCGCGTCTTACTACCCGTTCGGGTTATACGCACTTACGCTAATGTGTAATGGTAGGGTGATTGTGAGATGAAATGGAGGACCTACAGTTTAACGTGGAATCCGAACCACGGTGGAGGCCTGGCATTTCTCACATGTTGACATGAAAATCGAAGTCCAGGGCTGACATGTCTGTACGCCAAGCCTTCAACTCTTTTCTATTCTGACTCCTTTATAAATGGCTAATGTATATTAATTAGTAATAACAAAGTTACTGCAGTTAAATGATCCTTAATACAGATTACTTCATGGTAAGCTTCTTTTACATTGTGAATTTATATTTAAATAAATTTGTCAATCCAAATAAAAAATAATAAAAAAATATTGTTATATAATATTATTAGTTTTTATTTTGAAGCTGGCGTCTAACTACAACCAAAATCGCTTCTGATTCATACTTCCAACTCCACAGCCCTGAATCAAACCAAGAACTATTAAAAACCAAAGTGTCACTTTGAATTAAGAGAAACTTCCATGCTCACCAACTTGTGAAACAGTGAGTGAAAGCAACTCATGCAGTGTTGTGTTTGGATATCTCTTAGAAAGACCAAGGTTGATATGATCCAATGGTATTATCAAGTAAATTAGGCTGGAAGTGTGTTTCTCTGCCATGTCAATTTGAGATGTGATCTATCCCCGAGGATGTGCAGGCCAAAAATTTACATCCTATTTTAACTTTGAGAGAACACTACCTAAAATAGACAGCTTGTGCCAGCACAATAAATTTTTGAGCAGTGGAAAGCATGTTTACTTAAAATCAGGACTATGTAGTCGTAAGCAATTTTGAGTGGAATTGTGAGTAAAAATATATAGAGTCTGACTTCACCTTTGAAATAAAAACTTAACAATATAGTGTACATTTTAATTTGATACTTTTTTTAATCCTTCTGGACCAATATTTGTAATTTGGATCAACAAATTTATTAAAATATAGATTCACAATATCAAAGAAGCTTCCCATTAAACCATCTCTATTGGAGCATTTTACTGAACTAAACTTGTTAAAGCTAATTAAAATACTGGTCAAGAGTTGGACAATAGAAAACTAGAGGAGCCTGAGTTGGAGTTAAAAGGTTGGCATGCCGACTCCACAGTCCTGATTGAAATGTATTTTAGGTAAAGTGTAAATTATGTTAAGAAAATAAAAATAAATTAAAATTTGTGAGGAAAGGTATATTTAACCATATCTATAAGTGACAATAGCTTACACTTTTATATATTTCACAACATAAAATCATAATTCTCTTTATGACAGGTTTGTCCAGAAAATATAATAAGGTTAACCCTTTAAATCAAAATATAACACAAATTAAACAATTCAAGATTCATACAAAATTTACTCAATGATACTGAAAAATAAATAAAAGAAAAATGGAGCAGCCTATAAATTATTTAGTGTCAAACTCCTATAATGCGCTTTGGTCCCATCTTTAAAATAGGGCCTAATCCATAATACTGTTGGGACAAAACAATATAACAATAATCAACCGGTTATCAATTATGAATACATTTAAAAATATTACTAGGCAAAGGTTTGAAAAAGTAAAAAATACCCACCCCTCCTCTCCCCCTCACACACTACTGAGTTTTGAGCTTAAATTATTTCAACACACAACCTGGAATCAAACCTTGGCCAGTGTACTTAAGAAGGCCACCTACCGGAATGATGGAGCATGTTAAAACGTCTAGAAATCCTGCATCATTTACTAAGGGTTTTGTCAGTTCCGAAAAAATTGTTCACACCAAAATGGTGGTGAACATTATCAATATGCCCCAATAGCATTAAGAACCTTAAGCTGTTCCAATTTTATAATTTTTGTAAAATTTATTATCAGATAGATTAGCTCATTTTCAATTATATTTAACATGAAATGTCACAGTTATGTGCATAGCTGTGGAGTTGGTATATAAAAACTTTCCGACTACTCTATTTTTTTACTGTCAGACTCATACTCGGACTCCAACTTTGACTTCTTAAGAAATGTCTAATGTATATTAATTAGCAATAACAAATTTACTGGATTAAAATGCTCCAAAACAGATTACTTCATGGGAAGCTTCTTTGACATTGTGAATCTATATTTAAATAAATTTGTCAATCTAAATTACAAATATTGATCCCAAAGAATAAGAGCGTATAAAATCAAAATTATATATTTACCAAATATTGTTATTATATAAGTTTTTATTTTTAAGCCGGAGATGGAGTCTGTCTGTACCTTTTAACCAAGTCCAGCTCCACCCAAAATTGTTTCAAACTCTGCAGCTCTGGTTCTGAGATTAACGTGTATAGTTAGAAACATTAGGTACCTATCTAGCCTTCCTCAAACAAATCAGTTTTTTCATTATTATAGTTATAAAAAATAAATGAGAACTGTTTTAGTGGTTTTGAAGCTTCATAACTGCCATTTTCTTAGGAGACACTACCATGTGAGGATATTTTCCTTAAGTAGTTGGCACCCTTTTCCAAGAAACTTATCAATTTATCATCAAGTAAGAATATATTATGTGTGTATAGGATAAAGCTTTATGTAGTGCCAGGAAAATAGAACAAACACCTTGAATGAGGTCAACTTTGTTAACATTTTGACAAATTAACTTACATACAGCTCTGAGGCAATTTTCAAAAGTAAAACACTCGTCACAGTAATAAGTTTAAAAATATAGATTATATTTAAAGTACTTAAAGTAAATTTATCAAGCCATTGCAGACAAAATATTATACAAAACAATAGACTATATGCACACACACCTCCTGAAATTATTTACTATACTAAACATAGTGTGCACTAAACTATGGCAAAAAACAAATGCATTCTTTCCAAAATATTTTATTATATTGTTAAGTTTCCACCATATCAACAAAATTATATTTGCTAGTTATGTGTATTTCTAGTTCTATGTGTTCTAGAATGCATTTCAAAGTGGTGAACTTTTATTAAAACAGAATATATTTATAATAAGTTAATGCACACTACCAACAGAAATCACTGAATTAATGTATTTTAATAAAAGTCAAATTAACAACCTACACCATGGAGATAGTAACGTTAATACCCAAATTCCCATTTTCGGCGAACAAATGAGCGATGCTCGTGTCAAACACAAGACAATCAGAGTTCATAATTGCAGAAGAAACACCCTCATGAATTGAACGGGGCGTCGCTTCCCATGTCAACCGGCGCCTTCTTCCATTCAATTCAAGCCGATACGCAAAGTTCTCTGCCTGCTTCCGAGACCCTATCAGCTGGACAATGGCAAAGAACTGTTGGTGTCCATCAAACTTTTCCTGCTTCTCGAGAACAAGCATGAAGTGGTGACCGAAACACGACTGCATCATGACCCAGTCAACTGCACCAGGAAGGTTCACGTCAGTTGCAAGAAAGACTATGTCTTCCCCTTGGAGGGTGGTGATAGATTTGTGAGACATCATGAGGTGTGGCATGACTTGCTCTAAGGAGCCTTGCCACTTGCAGGAAGCTCCTGGGCATGGGCAGGAATAAGGCCGGAACTCACAGGCCTCTTCATGTTCTGCCTTCTCGGTGTGAAGCAGAGAGATTTCGCAGCCAGTAGTCGAATATTTACATGGAAACATGACAGAGGTGGCTACCTTCTCCATTGCAAGGTTGCGAATGTTTCCAAGAGGGCCCCTGCATGTGGGACAGCATGTCAGTTTGGGCCGGCAGTTTGTACAAACTAGATGGCCACTTTGACACTGGAGGATAGGTGGCAGAACGTAATCAAAGCATACGGGGCACTCAAAATGGCTCGCCAGATCGGCTGCAACCGAGGCAGAGGTTGATGCCGCATTTGGAAGCCCACGACGTTTTGAAGAGCCAGCTGCTATTGAAGTACTCATCACAGTTGACACCTTAGCTTCACAGGTGAGAATGAATTATGTTAACAGTTTCTAAAATTTGGAGTATAAGATATTGTGCAACAAGCTGAATGAGACACGTGGAAGTGCTAAAGTTTTTCCATGGCACACGCTGTCATCTGAAAAGATTTAATTTAGCTTTATTAAGTTGCTCCTAAAATAATAATTCAGGGATAAAAAAGTGATATACCCCCAAAAAATTGACATGCAAAAATAGGCCTAGGCCTATGTACTATTTTAAGACAATTTAATAATTAGGTCAGGAAATCAAATAATTAATCTAGTTCTAGGTCGAATTGAGATTACTAGTCCTACTGCGAAACAAAAACTGTTTCATTGTAGGTCCTTTACTTGGCATGAAAAAAACACACCACATATGCAACATTTCAAAAAGTTAATTCTAATATTACCCTATTTTAACATCTTCCATTTCAACTTAAGTTGTAGGCTACAGCTAATATAGTCTAGTTTTAGTTAACAGCTTTAAGAAAACTTACTCAAATAAGAGAATCAGTTGAGTAGGTCATAGAAAAACTCTTCTACTTCTTCTCATATAGTGAAATGCATGGATTTTATAATTTTTACAATTTATTAATAAACTAGAGAAGTACTGTATGAAAGTGTACGTATTACATGTATGTATTGTAATCCTATTTTTTAATATAAGTTAACACCATAGGACCTAGAGAATATTTAACCAAACGTAAGGTCTATAATTATTACACTCAAATTTCTGTCAGCGAGCTGGTTGGGGAATTTTTAATTAAAAGGGATCAAAGTGTGATACTTACTAATATAATTTATTTTAAAAAACAAGAATAGCCTAACATAAATAAATCAAATATAATAATTACTATGAATTTTTACTCCAGCAAATTTTATTTTCAATGACAGGCCTGCATTAAATAATAATGTAAAATCAAGAAATAAAATTACCTGTGACAAAGTTTTAATTGAATGTGGTCACAGCTTTAAGATTGACAAAAAACAAAAGCCATCCATCAAATAAACTTTGTACGCCTACCTTAAGGCTTATGCAAAAAAAAAAAAAAATTAGCCTAACTAAAATGATGGCCTTTTAATATCCAGTCCTACTTGCATTAATAAATAATGATTTGTAAAATTGTTTATTTTGAAAGTCAATGCATAAAGCAGACTACCTAATCAGAAGTTTAATTGTGGTCTAGCATATCGTTTAGGAAAAATTTGAAACAAATGGACCAATTTATAAATAAAGAGGACAGATTTAAAATCTAACAAAAATATATCCTAGATTTATTTACTATATTTTTAGCGATAGCATCAGAAACCTACTGACTTTTTAAACTTAGAATGAAATGGAAGATGTAATGTCGGCATTTCACATTTAATTTTCTTAGTTTAAATTTGGAAAGTTAACTCGAAGGTTCAAACATTTGTTTACCTAGACACTACCAGATTTTTTTTTCCACTTTTTTTTGCTGCCTTAATTAAATAGTTCTTGAACAGAATATAATGACTTAACCATTGAGAAAACTTGGGGAGAGTATCCTTCATATAGAGCATATATAAGTTATTTTCTATGTTTTATTACAATAATATTTATATTTTATGATGATAGTGATTATTTATTACTAAGCAAGCTTATTATTATTATTATTATTATTATTACACTCAAAAAGACAAATAATACAAATAAATATAAAGTTTCAAAAGTTTGTTTAGTTATACAATTAGCTACCTTGGTGGCATAATTAGCTAACGCGCTAGTCATGTTGAACCAGACTGCCGAGGGCGAAGAGATCGAGGTTCAAATCTCGGTTGGGTGAACTGGGGGTGGGTGGTTTTTCCTAAATGGTTTCCCACTTTCCTTCCACACTAATGTGGGTTCACTTCCTCTAAATTCTACCTTCCCAATTCCTAATCAATCAGTGTAATTGGTAATTAAGAATATAACCCTAACGGTTAGTAAGACGTGATGCTAAAAAAAAGTTATACAATTAGGATACATTAAAAAAAAATACGCCAAAACCACACAGGACTATACATGGTGTCTACTCAACTGGTCCAATGAAATTCCCGACTTTTTCCCTGATCATTTCTCAAAATTCCCTACTCAACAGTATGTCACACGTTCTACCCAAGCCCCCTCACCCCCCAACTTTTTTTTCACTATTTTTTTATGAATAATAAGTTTTAGTATTTAGATTAACATGTTTTTTATTTGTATTAACAGTCTACTAAGAATTATACAATTATAAAATATATTACACAGCTGCAAAAAAAAGGCAGTTTGAGTCATTTGTAATTTACTGATTATTATATTTTGTACTTTGATTAAAACAACATTTTCCCAGACTTTGTGTTGTAAATTACCATATTTCCGACTTATTCCTGTCTTTTCCTGACTACTTCAAATTCCCGGCGAATTCCAGTTTTCCCTGATTTTCCCGGATGGTAGACACCCTGCCATACGAACTCGCTATTGTGTTAAGTTGCTCATAAATTAAGAATACTGTTCATGTCTAAGATGTCAACAAAATTATATCACATAAGATTTAAAAATACTTACTATACCAATATTAATGGAAATGTTAATTTATTAACGTATAGAAGGTTGGGTTAAGTTTAACAAGTTAATAAGTTAACTGTAAAAATAAATAGTTGTGTGTTTTAAAAATGACACCATTTAGATATAACTTAAGGTTTGGGTTGTTTTGGATTCAAGTGAAATAAATATATGTGATAGTTTACGTTGTGCCAAAGTATTAAAAGATGTTCAAAAATTTTCTAACAAGATAAAATAATAAATGTGGTCTTTGTAAACTGTTTTTGCAGCATTATAAAATTGATAAGTCTAGTTTGAGAGGGTGACCTGGCGGTCTAGGGGTAAGGTGTCAGACTTCTATGCTGGTGGCTGGGGTTCAATCCTCGGTCCCGGCATAGATTTATCTGATTACCAAACCCTTCCTTCACCTCTGACAAGACATCTTGTGAATGTGGGGAATGCTAGGCCTCCACCGTGGTTCGGATTCCACGTTAAACTGTAGGTCCTTCAATTCATCTCACAATCACCCTACCATTACACATTAGTGTAAGTGCGTATAACCCGAACGGGTAGTAAGACGCGGTGCTAATAATAATAATAATAATAATAGTTTGAGAGACTATTTTGTCTTAAATGTAACAAACACTTGTTCTTGAAATAATATTGGTATATTCTAAACAATATGACTGATTTAACCTTTATTCAGTATCTTGGTGGGCTAATTTTTTATTTTGTTAAATAATTACTTAATGAATTTGTTATTAAAAATAAACATAAAATATTTATATATGTATGTATAAAAAAAAGAAATCTTAATCGTTTATAAATGCTCTATATGATGGGTAGGCTACTAACCCCAAAAACTTTCACACATGGCTAAAATAATGTTAAACACAACAAAATGGAATTAAAACTAAGAGTTACATTAGGCCCATTAAAACTATATTATGTCTAATATGCTACACTAATATATATATATATATATATTCCCATAAATTATTAATTATAAGCTACCTAACAAAACCTTAACCTTTATGTCACAAACAATCAAAGGTTAAGTTAAGGTGGGATGATAATTAAAATCATGATTTTGTAAGACTCCCGTTCTGAAAGACTTTTTTTGTAACATAATCCTACCATGTAGTATTATTTTGAAAGGATAAAAGGCCTTCCAGAATGGAGTTCCTACAACGTTTTATAAATCTTTACATCATACCAAAATACTATTATTGATTCACCCTAAGCTGAGACATGATGTAAACAAAGTCACGTGGAAGTTTATGCTCTGATTTGCTACTGAATGGACTTCAATAGTATTCTTTCACGAAATAGTCCCTTCTATGTTTGGTATTAAACAGGATTTAAAATAACATTAGAAAATTATACTAAAATTATCCTGTCATTTGATTGGGAAATTATACTTTGAGCTTTGCAAGCGCTACTCGACTGCCAACAAACTCCTGACTCAGCGTTGAGGGACCCCATGATACAGTTCTTATCACATGTTAACCTCAAATAAACAACGGTCAGTCAACAGTTCATATCGGCAGTTAAGTGATGGTTGTGAATGTTCAGTGCTTCTCCTATATTTGTCGTGTTTGCTGAGTCTGGCCTGAATTTTGTTAAATAATAATAATAATAATATTTAGCACCGCGTCTTAGTACCCGTTCGGGTTATACGCTTTAAGTACTAATTACTCTAATTGATTAGGAATTGGGAAGGCTGAATTAAAGGAAGTGAACCCGCATTTGCGTGGCGGGAGAGTGGAAAACCATTTAGGAAAAACCACCCCCAGTTCACCTGACCGAGATTCGAACATCGATCTCCCCGTCCTCAGTAGTCGAGCAGCTCAACACGACAAGCGCGTTTGCCAACTACGCCACCGAGGCGGGTTTTTGTTAAATATATGACAGGAAATTTAAAAATACAAAAATTTTTAGTGACTTACTTTGCTATGATACTGAAACCATACAAGGTTGCGCCTATTTAAAATATTGCATTGGTGTTCCACCAATCATGTATGTCCTTCGCATAGTGGTATGGGAATGTTTGTTTACTTCTGGCCTCATGTTAGGATGAACCAATAATACTATAGCAGGGTTTAGGTACTAAACGAGGCCTTTCAGAACCCCATCTTACTACCCATTCAGGATGTACACTTATACGTGCTGATGAATTAGATATGAGGAAGGTTGAATTCAGAATAAATGTACCCACATTTGCATGGAAAGAGTATGGGAAACTGTTTTATTATAGCATTAACCTTATGGTTTCAGATTCACTTATCCACTCGCTTTCAGCCCGGCTTGTCCATATTATAACATCTTAACAACTGGCGTCTCCACACCATGGCGCTTAGGTCGGGCCTAGAGGCGTTAGCACAATTACAAATCTGCCGCATGTAGCGCTGCAATCGCAACCATTTAAGAAAAAACACCCTCAGTACATTCAACCAGGATCAATGCACGATCTCCCAGTCTTCGGTGTCTAGTCTATTGTGAGAGTAGCGTCTTAGACAATGCGGACACGGAAGTGGGTAGCCTCTATACATTTAATTGGTCTCAGTTTTATTTGTCTTCTGGAATGTTGTCACATATACAAAGTGTGGGAGGAAGTGTAAACCAAAATGGTTAATGTGAATTAGATACTTTGTTGAGCTTGCTAGTTTGGTAATGGCTTATTCCATGTGAAATCACATAATTTGAGAATATCACTGTGCCCTTACGTCTCCGATTTCCTTTTTTTTCTGCCTTTGTAGGTATAGGCCTGAAAAATTTATCATCGTTGATATGTGGGTGTACACTTTCATAGTGATGAGTTACCGTAGGTAACGGCTGGGGACTGGACGTTGTGCCTGCCCTAGTCTTAAGTTAGATTATAAGGCATATGAAGCTATGTCAGGCCTAGCCAGCCGGTTGTGGAAAATATATGGCTTGAATAAAAAAGTGACCCAGGCCACAGGCTGGAAACAGTAACGGATGTAAAGTAAAGGTAGAGGATTAGACCCAAGTTAGAACTGAAATATATTTTTCAGGTCTTTCTATGGATAAATGGCTCCAATATGAAAAAAATGTGTTCTTGCTAAAAGAGTTGCTACAGTTTGGGTTGTAATTATTTAAAAAATATTCATAACTTACTAAACAATTTTGTTCATTTTGGTGTCAAATTAAAGCTTACTTAAGTTAAGTACCTTAAAAACCAATTCAAACCTTTTAAGCAAATATGATCTATTACATAGATATTATTTTATTGTTATTTATTTCTTATTTTTAGATTAGTTATGACTTCCAAAGCACAAATAACCTATCAAAATTTTTATGTTTTAAATAAAATACAAGAGTAGGATACACTTTCTTGGGGTGAAAATGGAGTTTTGTTTGGTTTATAAATTTAAAAATATTTAAGGCTGGTGTGCTTGTGCTTAAACCAATTGTAGCACATGATCATGTTTGTACCCCTAAGTTGTGCAATATAAGCTTTATTTTATAGCATATGGTAAGTTATTTTGGTTGAGATTATAAAATAGCTACCGTATAATAAATTAGGGTTGGGCTGATGTGTCATTTTGCCGTGCTCTTAATTATTTGTTATTATTAGCACCGCGTCTTACTATCAATTATTTGTTGCTAGGCCCTAATGTCAATCATTTTATTTATTTTATTTTTCAAAGATTTGTGGTAACACTTGATTTGATTTTTTTTATTAAATTTATTTGAAAATTTAGTAAGCAATCTGAAAAATAATATCAATGAAACAACTGAAATAATTATTTTTAAGCTGAATAAACAGTATTTTTGTGCAGTGTCTTACTACTCTCTTGGATTAAACGTTTAAAAATTAATTATACCAATGGTTTTATGAATGAGGAAGGTTATATTTATATGAAGTACTCTCACATTTGTTTGGAAGGAGAGTGAAAAAACATTTTGGAGAAATTATCCTAAGTATACTTGACCGAGATTTAACCTTGATCTCCCGGTCCTAAGAAGTCTCATCTACTGCGAGAGTGACACCTTAAACCATGCGGCCACTTAAGTGGGTTACACAGTGTTTAAGCAGTTCTTAATTCATCTAGTTTTAACAATTCTGAAATACATGGTAGGTAGGAAACAGATTAATTTATAATTGTTTATAAATTACAAGTTGACAACCCAGTCCCAGCCCCTTCTACTGAATGTGTATCCATAGGTCTGTAGTCCGTACTCTTTGGAAATTCTATTTGCATCCACAAAGTACTTGTTCTTAATCACCTGATTGTGCCAACCAATGAGATAGTCAAAAGACTTTGTCCAATAAAACTCTTCATTGAAAGAAAATATTCTACAGAAAGGAAAAGTCGCCCAACCAGTCAGCTGGTCAATCTAAGAAACTTAACACATTTTTTTAAAATGTCCAGAATATACGTGAAATGTATATTGTTTACAATCACAATAAATAGGCCTATATTTAAGCTGTAACACGATTTGAGCTATTAAAACTTATAATTAGCAAGGAATCCTTTCGCTGCCATTGGTGCTTCTATTGTATTATTATTATTATTTTTATTAGCACCGCGTCTTAATACTCGTCCGGGTTATACGCACTTACGCTAATGTGTAATGGTAGGGTGATTGTGAGATGAAATGAAGGACCTACAGTTTAACAAGACCTGGCATTCCTCACATTCACAAGATGTCTTGTCAGAGGTGAAGGAAGGGTTTGGTAGTCAGATAAATTTGTGCCGGGAGCAAGGATTGAACCCCGGCCGCCAGCACAGAAGTCTGACACCTTACCCCTAGACCACCAGGTCACCCACCTTCTATTGTAATGCACACATACACATATTTACTTTAATGTGATTGGTAGTCCCTATAGACTAAGCATTAAAAAGTTAACCGACCCAGTTAACCAAATTCTACAAGGCAGGACCCTGTAAACATAGCAATTCAATACTTTGGCATCATTTGCATAAGGCCTACGGACAACAAACCAACGGATAGTCTTTATATGGGGCTTAATACTCAACCCCAGGAGCATTATGAAGACATACAAGGGTATCAAAAACACACTTTTATAAACTCTAGTATAGGCCTATACACAAGACTATAACGTACTCGCACTTAAAAAACAAACTTGTTGGTCTAACTTAGTAAGTTATTTCAAAACTTAATATTATGCTAGCAAATATTATGAAAATAAAAAACTGGTTTACTTTCATTTAAATTGCTTTAAAAGTCAAATCGTTATTTATAAACTACCAATCTTTTATATTAACAGCTATATAAAATATTGATAAAAGCCTACATGTCAGCTCGATTAAAATTAATAGCATATGCAACTAAAATAAACCACCAAAAACAAATAACATTTTATTAAAACTACTTTGGCACTTACAGAGCGTCTAGGTCCCCTACTTGACAAAAACAAGTAGGCCTAGACCACCACTAAGAATATTTATTTAGGTGATGTTATTTCTTTCATACACAGAATTAACAGAGGTATGATTAGAACAGTAAGTTTATATATTAATGTATATGTAAGTATGAAATACGTTTTGATTACCTCAAAGCCAAAAGAATATATATTACGTTATAAATTCCTTCAATGCTTAAAATAGTTGAGAAATCAAACACATTGTTACCAATGTTGAACACTAAACATCAATGCAATAATCGGAACATACGGGTGAAGGGCGGGCGGGGGTTGAAATGCAGGTGAAACTCTATCACCATAAATTGACGGAAGTGGTATTTAATATTATAAAGGGATAGATAGGTTCAGTAAAAATTCAACTTCGTTGAATGGAGTCCGTGCGAATGAAGATTGTGAGGAGCATGTTAACTCTTACGACTGACGAGGGCTGTATAAACGGCAACTTATCTTACAAATCAGTCACCTGAAACTATTCAGAGAGGTAAAATCCCTCATGAGTTATGGAGTGGTAGAAAGCCTAACTTGTCACATCTATAAAAAATTGAATATGAAGCTATGGTCCACATACCTAAGTCATTACGGAAGAAATGGGATAGGTCGCAAAAATTAACACTTATAAGGCATTGTGAAAATACCTAGGGGTACAGGCTTAATGTTCCAATAAACAAGAAAATTACAATTCGCAGAGACGTAGTGTTTATGAGAACAAGACCAAGTCGGAAGAAAAACCAAGCCAATTTTCACAAATTTGTCCAAATGAAGAATTTCAGGAAGAGGAAGTCACTCAGAACAAGACAGACGATCATCTACAAGACAATGATAATGATGGTGATGAGAAATTCCTTTGAGTTTTTTCTGACACATAAAATGAAGAAGAGGAGCGAGTAAATGAGTAAGAGCAAACAAAATTGACTCTCAAATGTTCTTCAAGACAATCCAAACCCAAGGTATGACTTGATCACTTAAAGAACAAGTTGTCTTAGATGGTTCACTAAATGTAAATTAAGATCTGAAAGGAAGTAGCCGTGAAAAATGGAAGGAAGCCAAGGCTGTAGCCAGCCAATAATTTCATCTGAGGGGAGGGGGGGAATGTTTTGAAATGGGGGAAGGGGTTGGCGGGCGCATTTCCCCAAGTTCCGGAGGCTAAAAACAATTCTAAATAATAAGCAGATCTAGAAGCTTTCTGAAGTGGTTTTTATGGTAGCATAATCCCCTAACCACCGAAGGTTAGGGAAATTTTTAAATATTAAACCCCTCTAGAAGCTATCTGAAGTGTGTTTTTTATGTCAACATAACACCATAACTTTCTAAGGCTATAAGAAATTCTAAATACTAAACACCTCTAGAAGCGTTCTGAAGGTTTTTTTTTATGGTAGCACAACCCCCTAATTTGTACTTATATCTTAATTTTGATATTGTTTGAGCAATAATTAAAGTCCTATGCATATCTTGTTTGTAAAATTTCTGTGAGGAGGTTGAACCCCCCACCCCCCATTTCGGCCTTGATGGAAGTCATATATAAAGAATACAAATTATTAGTAAAAAAAAATATTCTTTTGAAGTTGTTGATCCTCAAGAGCAAGTGGGTACTTAAAGTAAAACGCTAGACTTGTCATTAAAGGGTGCAGTCAAGGACAGTGGTGTAACCAGGGGGTTAGGGGATCTACCCCCCCCCCCCTTCATTCACCTAGCCGAAATATAAAATAATTATTTTTTGTCATACTTGAATTTATCAGGGAAATACGCAAACTAAATCAACAGTAACAGAGTAATATGTTATTGGAAATTATGGTCTAAAATATTAATATATAATACCTAAATAAATAAATGTACTATTTCTCCAAAGAATTAAAAGTAGCTTTATCAAACTAGTTAATATCAGAATTCTTACATGGAAGAACAAAAAACAACCACTCGGAGATCCACTGATAATAGGCCTAAGTCTCCTAACGCTCTTTTTGAAAAGATCATAAAAGCACAAGCCCTCTTTTTTTCTTCATTGGGGCTTTTAACGTGCACTTTTTGAACATACTGGCTTTATTAGCACACAAGGACATTGGTCCTCTTAGTCTTTCAGAGGAGCCATTTCCAAACGATGAAAACTTTCGCGTTCTTTGTTTCTGAGCTCAAGCTGAGGATATAACATTGCAAAATTACTTTAGAGAAAGGTTCGAGAAACGCACAGTACTTGTCACCAAAAAATCAGAATGAAGTATTGCTTAAGAAGATTGTTTCAATGATGAATTCCGCCAAGTGCTTTACATGACTTGCTAATAAAACTATTGACATCCAAACTATCAAGCAGTTCAGTATGGGGGTCCATTACTTTAATACTGATAAAATTAGATAATATTTTCACCAATTTAAGCCACTTACTGATGTCACAGGGAAGAACTTAGCCAGAGTTCTTCTAAGTTCGCTCCAAAAATTTTGTATAAAGACCGAATATCTGAGAGGGAAAGGTTACGATGAAGCCTCATTAATTAGTGGAAAATTCAATAATATGCAAGCGTTTGTAAGTGAAAAACACACACTAACACTATATGTGCACTGTGCAGTACATAGTTTGAATTTGACTGTGAGCAAGGCCGTAATAAATAACCCCGAAATTTTATGAACAAAATATATATATGGTTTTATTTATGCTTTAAACAATATCAAAATTAAGGTACAAATACAAATTAGTGGGTTATGTTACCATAAAAAGCACTCCAGAGAGCTTCTAGAACCGTTTATCATTTATAATGTTTTCTAGCCTCCGGCATTTGGGGGATTTGCCCACCAAACCCCACCTGAAATTATTGGCTAGCTACGGTCTTGATTGTGAGTGAAGTGAGTAACATTTCTCCTGTAAGAAGTTTCCATATAACTTCTAGTAAACTTTGAACTTTTTTCAACACCCCTAAGCGCTAAAATGTTTTAAAGAACATCCCTCAGAAAAACTTTCCAAAATCTAATTCTCTAAGATTGAAACAGATGTTTGTCACGCGCTAGATAGAGAAGCATGATGCCGTAATTTTTCAAATGGAAATGCTGGCTGCTGTGCATGGAGCTTTGCAGGAAATCACAACTTAGTTGTACCACTGAACAGCCAACGTTACTGGTCTGCTTTCTCGTGTTGGCCAAAGTGTTTTCTATCAGTATGCCTCTCTGCCACTTAATTCAACAGGAGTCACGGGCCTCGTGGCAGCAATACCTATGGTATCTTACGTTCAACAGGAAATACAATAAATGAGAGCAAGGACAGACAGTGAATTTAGCGAGATATTCAAATCTGCATCTGAAATGGCTGAAGATCTGGGAATTGTGATGATATTGTCACGCATAGCTGGCCATCAGACATAAAGGTGTAACTTTGGGGCTGAGACAAAGTATCTTAGACAGTATTTCAGAATTTAAATGTTTGTGCCTTTTTTAAAAAAATTCTTTCAGTAATGAGCTAGAACAACGCTTCCTGAAACACAAAGATATATTACAGAGTTGTATGTGTATTTTGCATAGTGAGAAAATTATTTCTCCAGCTTTAGAGCAGGACAGCATGAAAAAGCCAACCACTTTTTATGAAGATGATCTATAGTGCAATTTGAATATGGCAATCGGATAGGTATGGCTTTGGTACCACCACATAGGACAGTATTTAAATAAAACTAAAAATGCTATTTTATTTGGAGTGCAACCGAAATGTTTTTCCAATCACAAACGGAGTGCTAAATATTCTCGCTACGCTTTCATTTTCCGCAAGTATAAATGATTGATCTTTCTCGACATTGGCGTTGGCTAAAAACTCATGTTGGAAACATTACAGGGGAGCAAAGACTGAATGATTTGGCTATGTTAAACATTCACCTTGAAATCAGTTTACTTGGAATGAAGTTGTAGATATTTTAGCGGCATCTCCACGATGATTGGATTTTTGACTACAATAATAAGGTAACTCAAATTTTCAACTAAAATTTGTTTATTTGTATTTAATTATAATCCCTGCATTGTACATTTATAGTTAATTTTTTGGTATTGTTTTAAAGTCATATTGTGTTAATTATGCGTGTAGTTTTGTACTTTCATTTATATATGTAAAATATTTTATTTTTTACCTTAAATAAATCTTTGTTGAAGAATAAGAGGTAATAAGATTAAACCAGCGACTGTTAAATTTCATCATGAATCTTTATACATGAAATTTAGTGTAGGGTTAAAATATAAATACTTAAGCTATCCCCATACAAGGTTTATAGTTACAACACTGCTCAAAGACAAGGCCTCGATTAAAATGAAACATTTTCGTCTGTCGTCAAATATACTTCTGTACGATACTTGATAACACTTACATCAAGATAAGATCTAGACATAGATCATTTGGATGTTACAACGGCGTACCTTTATTGAGAGCTACCAGAAGACATCTGTGTGACGCCACTCGAGGGACTGATCACCAAAGGCAAGGTATGGAAACTAAAATAGTCGGTATATAGACTTAAACAAAGTGGGAGAAATTGAACTAATAAAATTAATCTGCTCTTAACAGAGCTAGGTTTCATCAGATCACATGATGATCCATGTGTACTGTTAGCAACGAAATTATAAACATATTTTAAGTATAGCGCTGTATGTCATTGATTTACTGTGGTTTTCATATAACAATAAATTGAAAGAAAAAGTGAAGTAATCATTAAAGAGCCAATTCGAGATGAAAGACCTCGGAGCAGTTAAGAATAGCCTTTGAATGGAAATTACCAGAGATAGAGAACCAGGTAAAATTTGGATCTTACAAGAAGGCACTAAGAAAATTATAACATGGTAGAACATGAGTGAAGCAAAAGCAGCGTAAACTCCATTTGGCCCTTGGCTGGACTTTCAAGATAAAGACTCGGAAGAGATAGAGGACTTCAGAGTTCCATATCAAGAAGCTATTGTTAGTCTATTGTATCCATCACAAGTTTCCCGGTCAGACATTTACTTTGCTGTTAACCTTATGAGCAGGTATAACCCATTTTACAAAGAAATTAATTGGTTAAGCACCAAAAGGTTTTTTAAATATCTTTAAGGATAGTAGATTTTAAGTTAGAATTTAGTCAACAGGGAAATGAAAACTTAATGGGTTTTAGTGACTCAGACTGGTGTAATAAAAATAATAACAGATATTCAGTAGCAGGATCTTGTTTCATGTTACAAATATGCCTTGTTTTGCGGTGTAGTAAAACACAGAAAACCATCGCGTTGTCTACTCGTGAAGCAGAATACATGGCATTGTCCGTCACCATTCAGGAATTATTGTGTCTTAGAACTTTAATTTCTGAAATAGACCCAGAAAGAGTAATCAAATCTATGACAAAAAAAGAGCTATACATTTGTCAAAACAAACTTTGTTACCAATCAGAGATCCAATTATATTGACATTAAATACCACTTCTTAAGAAAGCATTTAAGTTCAGGAGTAATTAATAGCAAATATATTCCCACCGAAAATATGTTAGCAGATGTCTTAACCAGTGGCGGCTCGTAGCTAAAAATCATTATTAATAATTAATGCAGCTGCTGCACCCAAAATTAATCTCTGGCGTTCCTTAAATATTTGCACTAATTCCTTGTACTAAGCTAGTAGCGTGTGAATACTCTAGTTCCGTTTCTCTTGTACTAGCTAGTATACAGATATTTAGGCGCCAACTATCACACTTAATTTCTAGTACAAGCAAGTGTCGTGTGATAGTAGCTTTATGTCCATCCAGTATATTATAGAGATCACTGCGTTTATGTGGGTGTGGAATAGTTCAACCCCGTCATTTTATCAAACTTTTGGACACGCAAAACTATCACCCACTCTAAGTAAATCTTAAAGTAAGTTATATCCCACACAGTATACGGCAATTAAAAAAAACCCTATATTTTTGTAATTGTATGCTTTAAATCTCCATAGATTTGTGTTAAAGTGTCAAATCCTATTATCTACATATAATCAGCTTATAATCTAGAGCTACCTGAGTTGAAGTTGGATTAAGAAACCTTGTTTATAGGCTCTCATACTCGGCTTGAACACAGGCCTACATTTTATGTGCTAATTTTGTTAATTTTGATTGCCCCCCCCCCCCAAAGTGTNCCGCAACAACTAGACGTATATGTTCAAACAAGGCCGTAACTAGCCAATAATTTCCAGGGGGGTTTGGTGGGCACATCCCCCAATTACCGGAATCTAGAAAAAATTCTAAAAGAGAAAGAGTTCTAGATTCTATTTAAGTGTTTTTTATGGCAACATAACACTTTAGCTGCCAAAGATTAGGAAAATTTCCAAATATTAAACACCTCTTGAAGCTCTTTGAAGTGCTTTTTATGGTAACAAAGTGGCCAAAATTATACTTTTATCATAATTTTGGTATTTTTCGAGCCATAAATAGAACCATATATATTTTGTTCATAAAATTTCAGGGAGGTTTAAACCCTCAAAACCTTCCTCTGGCTACGGCTTTGTGTTCAAACTATATGAATTTATTTTCATTGGGCCTTATATAAGTAAAAATACCTAACCATTTATCTAGCTGAAATGAAACGAGAGGGAGGTCAGTATTTAAAAATATTTTTTTTTGCTTTTAACTGTTAAATAATAAAATTCATCTTGTGATTTGTGGGTAATTCTTGAGACTAAGGTTAAAAGTGATTATGTAACATTAAATATATAAGTTAAGGACTTATTTGTATTTCTATAATAGTAGGTATATAAAGAAAGCGGGATTGCTTGTTTTTCTTTGTCATCATATGACAAGTTTTATATTTTTTACCATCTCTACACACCGAAACAAAACAAATCTCCAATGGTAACAAAATTAATATTGTAAAATAAATTATATGTACTCCAAAATAATCAACAAAACTCTCATCAATCACAGAAGAATGTTTCTATTTATAATATGATAGTTCAAAGAATTTCCCAACATGACACCAAAGTATTTAATAAGCAATATTGATAATTTTTAATATTATTAACGAACACATCCGAACAAAACTTAATTTTCAAACATCAACACATTTTAATGAAACTTCGGGATCGTGAAATATTAAGTTTTTCAAACTATTTAAAATATTTATTTATTTTAAGGAATGCTTCCTCATGTACCAATTTTAAACTAGTTCATAATTATTTTTAAAAACTAATCATTTTTAAATCACCCTTTTATTACTATTATTTTAAAAGAAACGCGAAATATTATTGACCTTTTTTTATATCTATATTAACTTGGTGATAGTGTGGCTCTCTACAGACAAGTGGCACCTCAATTAAATGGATACAATTCAGAATGTTGTGAATATTATGAGAATGGATACAACTCAGACTTTTTATTTGTGGTTCTTGTTTAAGAAAATGTATGAATGGAGACCATTCAAAATTGATACAATTCAGGATTTTGTGGATATTATGCAAATAATTACTGTGAATACAAATCAGGATTTTTGTTAAAGTTGTTTATTTGAAAACTGTCTGAATGGAGATCATTCAGAATTTATACAATTCAGGATTTTGTGGATATTATCAGAATGGATACAAATCAAACTTTTTATTTGTGGTGCTTGTTTAAGAAATGTATGAATGGATATCATTCAGAATAGATACAATTCAGCTCCCCCATAAAATATGGATGCCCAACGAAAGGAAAATCAAAATCACAAGAGATGTCAGCGTTTTGGACAAAAATTCTATGACTCAAAGGAGAGAAGAAGAGACAACATTATAATAATGGATGATCAACCTATTGAGAACAACAAAGGCGTTATTAATGAAGAAAATGTTGATGAAATTACTCTTCCAGCTCCACCTGTTCAATTTAAATACCTTGTAGACATCTCAGAACAAGGAGAGCAAGATCCAGGTGAAGACCAAGTACACTCAAGGCCAAAAGGTGACATGAAACTTCCAATTTGGATGTCAGATTATGATGCGTCAGCCTATTATGATGTTAAAAATGCATTAGAAGGAGGTTATGGAGAAGCATGGCAAAAAAGCTATGAAAGAGGAAATAAAATCTCACTTAAAAAATGAAACTTGGAAAATTGTGGATCGAGAAGAAGGTGACAATGTGATAGGTAGCAGAATGGCAAAAATAAATATAAATCCAATGGGGAGCTAGAGAGATGGAAAGCTCGTCTTATTTCAAAAGATTTTTCTCAGTGCCCGGGAATTGACTTTGTTGAAACCTAGGCTCCTGTTGCAAGATTGAGCTCACCTAGAGTTCTTCTTGGAGTGGCACTTAATCAATATATGAAAGTTACTCAAATTGATATTTTGACTGCTTTCTTCAATGGTGAACTTGAAGAAAGAATCTTATTGCAAAAACCAGAAATGTTGGAAACATTTTTATTTGATATAATGATGAAAGAAAGCCACAACAATGACTATTCTACATTTCTAAAAGCTAACAATATGCTAGAAAAGCTTCAAAAATCAGATAAGGACAAAATATGCCTACTTAAAAGAGCTGTTTATGGCTCAAAACAAGCCGGTAGGGAATGGTTTAAAAGGTTGGACTTTAAACTAAAACAATTGGGTTTCGTTCTCTTACAAGTTGACGCGTGTATATACACAACTACTTCTACTAAAGGGGGGAACAAACATTGATAGCCATATATGTAGATTACATTATAGTGACATCAATAAATCAGCAACATTTGAATGATTAAAAACAAGAACTAACGAAATTATTTGAAATGCGAGACCTTGGAGAGCTACATTATTGTTTAGGAATCGAGTTCTGCCACAAGGATGGTGTGATTTCAGCATCGCAAACTCGATACATTGAAAAACTTCTCAAAGAATACAGCATGAGTGACTGTAACTTCATGGCAGGTACCATTGGAGTTGCAACAGGTTTACAGTCACTCATGCTGTATTAATAAATGATATTTAAAACACATTTTTCCATGCAAATAGTTCTTTGAAATTGCCAAGTTTAAGGTGCCACAGTTTCTACATTTAAAATTGTGGCACGAGCACACTTGGTGGTGTAGGTGGTACTAGGTACCTACAACAACCCTACATAGTCGTGGAACCTGGATCCTATGGAAATTTTGAGATATTTTACTTTGAACTTAT
>CABFOV010001082.1:0-27938 GCA_902141375.1 Timema poppense
TGGATAAATGAAAAACCTCTATAAGTGATCAAAAAATGTTAGGTCCCATGAGATCCCAGTTAAACAGGTTTCACTGTATATAGACTCATATTTGTTTAAAAATAGTGTGGTATTAAAATGTTCTAAAATTGTTTTATTATGACTATTTAGAGGGTGATTCATTCGTGATTGAACACTTACTCTACATCACACAATTAGGAGCGTCAGGCTATTATGTGTCTGGCCCGTCCAGCATCTTTTATGATACAATTCTACTTGCCATGAGGAAAGCTAAGTTTATGACTTTACAATCATTAGTTAAAAAAAAAAAATGTACTGTCCCGAATGAATCACCCTACATTATATGTGGCTGTCTGTAGACGAAACACTGTACTAGAATAGCGTCTGACAGTTATTAACGTTACTTAAATTATTATCACGTGTCCATACGTCATGTGATCTAAAGCTGTAACTTTTGATAGATATTATCAATAACTATCAACTTAAACTAATAATATATTTGAATATTTCAATGTTTACCACAAAAATATGCTTGTATTTTTTAAAAGTTCCTTCCTAGTGTTCTTACTGTAGCCAAAACGTTGTGTACAGACTACAGAAACATTTTACCACAGTGCGTGCACCACATGTGAGTTAAAAATAACATAATAGAAAACGGATTATTTCTTTATTTCAGAACAAGGCTCCTGCCAATGACTACAAAATACCATAAATTAAAATTTACCTATATAATATGTTATGGTTTGTCCATTAGAGTCATTTAAAGAAACACCGTGAACCCTAACAATGTACTATGCCAAATTTAAGGCATGTTTATAGAACCAAGGTTTAGTTTTCTTCAAATATAACTAAAAACCATCAACTATACGCGGAAATCGAGCCGGGGAGTTAGCGCCAATGCTCTAATATCCCTGAACTATACAAGGTTTCATCACCTACTTTAGAGCTGTCAGAAAATTACATCTATGACTTGGAGTCAAGTGTTCGTTTGACACCTTTTACAGTTTCCTATTTATATTATAGGATATATTCGCAATACACATATTGTTAAAAATACGGTCATTCTCTTAATATCAATCTAAATATAAAAGAAAAATGACACCTCACTTTAATCGAGCCCCTGACACTTGGCTAAACAAGTACAAATTGAACGACCGCAACCCAAACTAAACTATAATATCAATATGTTGTGTAATAAATAATTTTAGTGTGTTGTCAACTTTTTATAACAGACCTACAAATATTGGGATGAATCATGTAAGTCTTTTCCCTCCACATCTTACTGCTCATTTGGGTTATAGACATTAATTTACACTAATGGGATAGTGTTGAGAAAGCTAAAATTGAGACAAAATGTTACTGGATTTGCATAGAGGAAGAGAGAGAAACCACTCATAAAAACCCACTCTTAGAACACCCAGCTGTAGTTTGAACCTCCTCTCCACCTCACTTGCAAACCTGACTAGATGAGTTTGATATTCTGTCCGCGTGCCAACCAGCATGGAACTGTGACACTTTGTTTCTACATAAAAAATGAAAACTAAATGCAAAATAAATTTATAAAATTTAAATCCAAAAGTGATATTACATCAACTTGAGGTTTATCATGTGTATAAGCCAATTATTCAGAGCGGATACTGAAAAATGCCTCTTTTTATTGCCACTAAACTATGTCATTGCAAGTATGGGCTAAAAATAACTTTAACTACAGTCCAGTCTTAATAGAAAGGGTCTACCTTACCTGACAACTAGAAACTAGACTAGATCTATCTACTTACCCTGTATTGATAGGTCAAGCAGTATGATCTACAGCTGTCACTATGGATATATCATCAATAACTATAATATAACGCTAAAATATAGTAAAATGGCAGAAAAATGTATTTTTTTAACTAAAAGGCCCTTTATATGACAGTTGGACTGTGGATGAATCGCCATAAGAAGAGTCTTTTAAAAGATATAAAATATAGGAGGGACAACATTAGCAAAAATACATTTCTTTATCTTTCAGCAGCTCTTGAGATTAAGACTATGTCAAAGTGACAACTGCAGAACACTTTACGCGACATTTGACACAATATGGTTATTTTTATTATAATCTTACTATATCTAGCGGTCAACAGAGATATGTAAGGCCTACTCATCCTCTTCTGGAAGCAAAGTAAATTGTCTAGTTCCCGAGTCCAAGGGCGGTACAGGTTATTACAGTATGATTTTGGTAGGAAGAACAGTAGAAGTTAGTTACTAAAGCTACTAAATCAATTTTAATATATTCATACATCAAGTCATGCTATATTCAGCTGTCACCTTCAATAGATATTATCAAAACTTTTAGAATGACTCAAGTAATATAGTAAAATATTATCAATGTTGATCGTAAGAAAATGTGTTTGAATTTTCTAAACTGTTTTTCTAACCAAAATCAGGGTATACTTACTCTCCATAACATCCAAAAAGATTGAACTGGGAAAGATGGAAATAAAAATATGAAAACCTGAAACAAAGCTTCGCAAACGTTTGTCTTCTGCATCCTAAATGTTTTGAAGAATGTTTAGGAATATTTCCATTTATTTTATTCAACTCTAATAGGTGGGCAATCCAGAAAAGGTTTCAATCTATTCTTGTCCTGTTTGCCAGTGATGAGTTCGAGATTTGAATCCCATCAGTTTATATGTAGATGCTTTATTCTTAAATAGCCTTTCACTGTTTATCACATAAATCCATGTGAACTGAATATTAATAAATTATACCTTACTTACCCCGACCTCCTTAGAAAATATATCCAGATAGTTTTGACGGTTAAAATGTTGTAGGTCACATAAAATTGCACGAAAAAGTGGCCGAGCGGTCTAAGAACTAAACCCTAAATGAAAATCTTCCATGGAATCTAATATTAGAAAAAAAATTCAAATATGAGCAGGCAAATTTCTGCAAAACAAAATAGTGTTGTCAATTTTTTTAGGACATGAATATTGTGATTTCTCTGGTAGATCATTGTATTTACATTAAAAATAGAAATAAAATTTTAAATAATATAGTGCAGTTTAAAATTCAAAAGAGTTTAATCTTTACCTTGTAGCTACAATTTTAATATACTAGCTACTAAAACTTTTTAATGAAACAAAATTGTGTAAAAAATATTTTAAAAATTGGATGGGATTGTCAATGCTAGAAATCTAAAATTGATACTACGTTATTAATTTGAAGCAACCGCTGTCATATGCTAGTAATTTAAAATGGGTAGTGAAAAGATTACTCCAGGAGAGGTGCGTGAGTTAGGCTAGGCTCAGGCCGCCCCCATAAGTTCTTGACACTTTCAAGGAATCCAGAGATTAACCGACTGATAGCATTCTAACAGCACTGTCCACTTAACCCCTTCCCCTTTGTACTTTTTTTTCAAAGCAATGTTTCGAAATAACAATACCTACTCACTGGCGAAACTAGCGACACCTGTTGGTGAGCATAGCAACTATGACTCACCCCAATCCTCACTCTCCACACCCAAAACTGAAAAGGAGGTCCACTATAGCGCACACTTAAGGGTGCTAAGACTAAGAGTAGAGGTCCCCCATCACTAGTATTTGGTATAATTGATCTTTGTACTGATTTGTGTTTGTTTATTTTTCATGAAGTCTGTGACCATGGAAACCACTCTTGAAGCCAGTAAGATGGCTGTTAATTATTAGAAATTTCAAATACTTGCACACACCCACAAACAATTTTAGAGGATTGTTTTGTATTAAATGCTTGCAATTTCATTTAGAAGATACCTGACTTTGAATATATATTAAAAAATTTATTTAACTATCTTTTATATTAGATTTATAAACTTATTTTAAGTAATATATTATTTTCAATAGAGAAAAAATAATTTTTAAATAATTTAATACAACTAAACGGAGAAATAAAAATATAACACTACCATTTCCAATTGATTTTATTTGTAACAATACATATGCAAAATATAACTAACAATAAACCATAATATCAACCCAATATAGTTCACACTATAATAAAGATCTGAAGAAGTGTTTAGGTGAAATCATCTTCCAAAACATTGAAAATTAAGAGTAGATAAAATAATGCAACTAAAGTGCTATATTTCCTGTTAAACAAAGTAAAGTGTATACATTTACATACATAAATTCTTTCATATATATATACACACACACTATACTAAGATATATAGACTTGATTATTAAACTGTTGTAAGCTTGCAATCTCATTACATCTATTAAACAGTATAAGATACAGCCAAACACAGCCAAATAGTTTAAGACACTTTATTAATTTAAGAACAAAGTGAAGCTATGTTCCAAAGTTCTGTGTATAATTATGAATATTCAAATACATAATATTTTATTTGGACTTGATTTATATAAATGAGCTATGCAATTAAAAAAGCCCCTTTCCCCAAATGTTAGCTTGATATCAGTTTATTTTAAAATACAAACTGTTCCGACTTTGTAAGGCTGTTCAGGAACACAGACTCGACTGTTGCTGGGCCATCTGGAATACATCAAATTAAACCTTAAAATTTATTTTACCAAAGCAAAAGTTTGAAAATTAATTTATACATAATAGTTCATTCAGTGATATTTATAAGTGTATTACATTGGAAATAAAGTATTATTTAAGTGCCCTAAGGCACTGGTAATTATTATAAATAAGTAGTTTTATTTTAAGCCATTTTTTTAGGTTAAGTAATTACTGTCAATGGAAAATTGTCAAGAGTTTCTCTATTGACTTTATTTATTCTAGTTTAATTAAACTTGTGGCCATGAAGTGGAAGATTTATCTATCACCTTATTCTGACACATCTTATGACATAAATTGTATTTAGACTTACTCATTTGAAACCATTTATCTTCTGCTCCAGCATCTTGTCGCGCAGAATATAATGCATTCTTTAACGCAAACAAAGCAGAACAGCTCATGCAAAGAGGTGGCTCACCAGTTGCTGCAAATAATATATGAAAAATTAATAAAAAGTATTTTAATAATAAAAGAGAATGATTACCTTAATTTACTAATGAAGTTATTGAAACAGCCATTTCTTCCACTTAAATAGGGCTTGTATAACACAATACATAGTAGGTTAAATATATACACACTAATATATGCCTATTGAACAGTGATTAATGTTTAATAATTATAATGCCAAATAAAACAATAAAGCACAAACATTTATATACTGTTATTATTTAAATAACACATTTCAATTTATGTTAAGCCTACCATTCTATTAAAATACATAATGCACCACAGTACTGTAGACACATTTATGCGAGTTGTCTTTTGGCTTCAATGCCATTGAAATAAAGAACTGACAATTTAATAATGTGTTTTAATGGAGGATTTTACAGTTGTGAAGCAAAGCTAATCAAAACTAGTCATACAAGTCGAGTTCAAGATTATTTGTGAGATAGAACCAACCCATAACATAGCATATGCACAGAAAGATTAGAGCAACTACAAGTGGTATCACTCTTATCTAATGGCTTGGTTGGATAAGGAGTTCTTGTGTGTATTCATATGTCCTGCAGTGGTGGGACGTTGACAGGTTTTTAGTTTTCATAAGAGATAAAAAGATACTCATATAGGCGATTGTGTTATAAGCCTGTTTATATTTAGTGAAACGGAATTAAGGAAAAATGTAATGAGGAAGAGATGTCTACATATGTTTGGGAAACAATACTAAAACTTTTATGGCTTTCCCTTTCAATTACTCCTCAACAAGTGCAAATTTTTTGCAGTTGTTAAATGCTTAATTCAAATGAGCCTAAGAAATCGTTTAAGAAGCTTAGACACAAAATTATGGCCAATGTCACATACTATGATTGATGGAAGCCCATGTGTGGCAAAAATGTCTCTTAGTTCCATTATTATGCTTGTTGATGTTGTAGACTTCATCTGTCTTACCTCAGGCTATTTAGAATGGGCATCCACGTAGCATGAAGCAGGAGGAGAAACCTTTTGTGGAGGTTATTTTTTGTTGCCATATCACTCTACTACCCCATAGTAAGCAATCTTGTGACAAAGATATTTCAGAGCATCGTGCATTGTAGAGCTTTAATTCCTCTCCAACCTGCTCTTTGGGCCAACCTTGTAAAATCTATTTTACCTGACACAGCATAGGGTCCTTTATTTTTTCTCTGACAATTTCAGTCACTGTGATAGGCGGGTCTTCTATGTCTAGCATGAAAATGCCCCTGGATTCTATATTTACTGTAAATGAATTATTCAATGGGAATCTCCTATACCTGTCATCGTTTCCCTTGTTTTTCGCTGGTCTATAAATAATGTTATAAGCATAACCTCCCAGCATTAAGTTCCACTGTAGCACTTGGTGTCTGACAGCAGATGAAATAATCCTATAAGGGGCTTTTTATCTGTGATTATAGTGAAAGATCAGTCTTCAACCTTGTTTCATGTCTTGGGAGTCTACCTGAAAACCTAAAAATGACACAGCTAGGACTCCAAACCTGCACTTTTCCTTCCTTAACCACAGCCCTGCGTCACTCAACTCTTTGTAGTGCTTCCTGCACACATGAATTATTTTGTTCTCCGACTTTGCCCAACCTAAGTATGTCATCCAAGAGTACCAATGTACCTGGTATACCTGTTAACAGACCTTCAATAAGCCTCTGAAAAATCTCCAGTGCTGCACTAATAATTCCAAATGGCATTCTTGTCGCCTGCATCAATCCTTTTGGCGTAGTAGCCATCAATATTTTAAAATAGTATTCATTCACTCAAAATTTGGCAGAAGCCTGTCCGAGGTCAAGCTTAGAAACTATGGTTGTTGAAATTTGTGTCACTGACATGAACATACAATTCTAAACAGTCAATATACACACTGTCCACTTTGCATTATATTTAGAATATTTTATTGTTGTTGGCTTCAAAACAGTCTACTGAATCAAGGAAATGGCTAGCTTTGAATGTTTTATAAAAATAAATTGCAGGACTTTCTCTATATGTGTTGTAGGACACAAGTTTCCTGACATTCTGCTTGTGGATGTTCACATACAATATGTAGTGAATTCTCCCCCTCTATAAATTCATAGATAATATATCTTCAAGATCATCACTTGTTTTAAAATCACTAAGATCACTGTCATATTTTATATTTAACAATAAATCCCCGCACTCTTGCCATCTACATTGTTTACTTACTATGGAACTGGTCAAGGTGCTGTCAAAACAGTCTGACAACACCTAACATTGTTTACGTAGTGCTATGATGTAGTTCCAAGTTCACACATTATAATATACTTTTATTCCAGTTGCCTGCTGCCATCTACAAAATATTCTGGAACTTAGATAAAAATATGAGTGATTGCAGAAAATTCTGTTAATGACACATGAACCATAATAGGCAATGATAGAATATGTGGCGTAAATGACACTTGAAGCAAATTTTGATTGGTAGAATATTCTGTAAACGGCACGGAAAGGTTTAATACATATGACCTAGGATATTCTGAACAGGACTAGCATATCCAGAGAATATGCCCCTTAAACTTAATATATCAATAAAAAAGTATCTCACCAAAAGCAATTAGGTACTAGTTTACTTTGTTATTTCTGCAACTCATTAATCAGCTCTTAAAAGACATTCAGTGAAAATATAGCTGTGGTCTCACAATTATATATGTATTCATCATTAAATACAACAATTTATATCATGATGGTAGTATCGAATATATCTTTACTATTAATTAAAGAGAATATGTTTATCAATTATAAATTATATTGCCCTCCGCCTCCTGCAATAATTTGTTTCTAGTTGGTGTTGCCAAGCATTATGAATTAACATTATGTTTTTGAGATCATGTAAATTTGCTTCAACCCCCATGTAAAGTTGTCATCTTTATTTTTTCTTAATACATATATATCTTTTTATACTAGTACAGTCCCAATAAGTATTGCTAGCCATTGCAATAATCCATGAGCTACCCATGTTTGAATCATGTTTAACATTTAAATGTTTGAATATATATACACACTTGCTAAATTTAATGGAATATTTTCAAACTACTTTGTTGGTGATACTTAATTTTGGCTGTCCAGTTAATATTATAGCATTTGTCATAGATTTTGGGATGCAGTTTGATATAGTGTTTACTTACCCTTTGATCGGAGCACACCAGTTAGATTTGGTGCATTTCTTCTAAGTTCAATTCGAAAATCAATGGGAATATCCTTTACACCTGGAGGTTTATAGTTCTGGAAAATAGAATATTTTTATAAATATTCATTTCACTTAAGTTGGCATGAATATAAATCAAAGAGACCTAGGGAAAGTGTATCAAACTTATGTTATCTCAGTTCAAAATACAGTGGGAAAACATAACTAAATGTTTATCATATGATTTTACCTATAGATCAAGGTTATTATGGCTAGTGATGTGAGATGGGAAATTTTAAATCAATTTTTGTTGGAAAAAAATTCGATCCATTTAAATGGAACAAATACAATCAAAATATCATTATTAACGTTTACATTTTAATTTGATTTATACTAAGGTTGTTAACACAAAATATAATACTATCAAATAAGTCCTAATAAAGCTATAATAGTGATTCCAGTTCTCTTCTCACACTCATCTCTCGACTACAGCGAATGGTGGTTGGCTGTGTCCCTACCCTTGGGTTTACTGGAGACAAAAAATCTAACCATCACCATCACCATCACCATCGTAAAAAGTGTGCAGCTACTGGCCGAATCTGTTTGGAACATGAGCCTTTCCAACATATCCTTTCTTCCCACCATCATGACCAAGTCCTCTTCTCTCTCTCTCTCCACTACATACCTCTGCACTCCTTCAGCCACCTGTCCCTTGGTCTTCTTCTGGCCTCACTGCTCCCCACTAAATCTCTTTAATATCCAACATCTTCTTTGGTAGCCTCTTCTCCTCAATTTTCTTCACATGGTCGTAACACCTCAGTCATGACTCTCCTCTATCCTGTACTGCGCTGGCTCTTTCTTAACTATTCCTCTAACCCTCTCATTTCTCATCTTATTCACTTTTTTCACTCTTATAGTACTTCACAGAAAATTCATTTCATAGGTCTGACTCCTGCTTCTATCCTGTTCCTTAATTACCGAAGTTTCTAATGTGTATGTAAATTATGATGGAATGTCTTGTAAATCCCTCCTTTACACTTCCTTGGCACATTTCTTCTCCAAATTAGACTTCTTACACGTGTGAAAAAACTTCTGCTCACCTCTCTCTAACTGATTTTTTTTTCACTTTTCTCTATCACACTCCCAAGGTATTTTAAAGCTTTCCACTATCATTAACCGCAACCCTCCTAATGTTAAACTAGTCGCACAGTTGTCTCTCTTCCTTGTTGTAATCACTATCTCACTCCTCCTTACATTAAACCTCATTCCATAGTGCTTCACCACTTTATCACACGCATCCAGCTACTACTGAACTTCTTTCTTCTCACTAGACCATACCATCGCTTGCACACTTCCATCCCCAATCCTTTTTACCACTTATTTTATTATTTCGTCCATCATTAATATGAACAGTAGTGGTTAGAGCGCAATTCCTTGATTCGGGTAATTTATTAACTCAAAACACTGTCCATTTTCATCCCATTTTCACACAGCTCACACTCCCTTTGTACATATTCCTGACTTCTTACCATCTCATACCACACTACTTTCTTCTTTAGTGCTTCACTTACTCTACAATGGCACACACTGTCATAGGCGTTTTCAACATCCAGGAAGGCCATCAACAGGTCCTTCCCATACTCGTGCATCTCCTCTTAGGTATAAACGATATATATTAATACCACAATATGATAATCAAAGCCTTAGCCAATACATGCCATTCCAATCTTTAAATATTAAAATGCTACCGACGAATCTTCATTTCTATTTGCCATTAAATTTTGGATTTTATTGTTGTCAGTATATCATCAATACAATAATAAAATACCGGTAGGTTTAAGGTTAGCTTGAGTTTTTGCTCATCCCATCACTATTTTATGCCTTTAAGTATACAACTAATAGGCTCTAGGTGCCGCCTCTCCTAAACCTATCCCTACTTAGTTGGCCACTGTGGAATATTTTCATCTTTAATTTTAGCTGAACTATTATTTAAGTTGGTAGTGAAAATATATTTCTGTCTCCCTTATTAATTCGAGAAATGCAAACAACATAGTGTTTGGGGGACATTAATATATGGTGATTTTATCCTTGATATAACGAATATCTAAGAAATAAAATGTGTGGTAAATATAATTATTGTCTAAAAAAATGCTTTCACTTAGTTGTGAACTAATTCGACTAATATTATTACATTCTTTTCTAATGAAATTTTACCAGGAAATGTATTTTCACACACTTTCCAAAGTTATTTTACATGCCACAATTGGCTTGGGGCCGACTGATTTACTTCTCCTCCGAAGGAAGTTGTGCTAGGGATTTTTATTGTTCAAGAAAAATCTGTCAACCCAAGGCTGTGTCTGAGCCCACGAACATCGGGTCCTAAGGCAAGCATTTTACCTCAAGACCACAGAGATAGACTCCAAAGCTATGAAAGACAATTATATGTATCTGCCGTGGATACTGTTCATCAACTTAACATTCATCATGTGGTTTACTCTAGAGAACAAATTCAAGTAAATACTAATTAATTTTTTATTATTGTGTGCTTTTATATATTATTAACATTTCAAATAACCATACCCAGGTCCTGTTGGTTAGAAGTTCACCCGTGTCCTCATTGTAAACGAGTTGTTCTTGAAGCCAATAACCCAGTCCCATCACAAAGGCTCCTTCCACTTGGCCAATATCTACCTCAGGGCTCAAACTTTTACCTGCATCTTCAATAATGTCCACCCTAAGAACCTGCATGTCATAAGTTATATTACAATCCTAACAATAAGCAAATATCTTATAAATGATTTGAATTTATCTTTATTCTATTATCTTTATAAAATCACTTTGATTTCTAATATCCAACAGCCAATAACATTTTGTTGGTCACCAATTATGAATTTATAACTTAAAGAAAACTCTACATCAATGGATGGTAGGATAATTTACTCCACTACAATACATTACATTATTGTTTTAAACATATGTAATAAATACTAAGTGATATGTGCTAAAGCGAGTTTTTGTAACAACATGAGTTTTATTGCTTATATATTTATCAGTACTTTAAATTAATATACATAGTTTAAAGCGATATGTAATAAAACAAACATAACAAATGTCTTTAAGAAATTCCTAAACCTATATAAATATTGTTTTGATACCATGAAAACCTTTTTATTTAACGTTAAATGTAAACACATTCAATAATCATAACTACCAGTATGTGTTTGACCTTGATTAAAACTTAACGAAAGTGATGCTCTGTGTTACCATTCAAAGAAAACAAACCTGATACTGTCCTGTTAATATGTCCACCTCAACTTCAGTAACAGTGACACCCCAAATATTATAAGGCTTCACTTCATCTTTGGGTGTGAACCTAAAACCAGAATCAAATGGTAACTAACTAGCTTATTAACACTAAAAGTCCCATGCACAAACATATTTTTAGAAAGCCCATCAGTAGTCATAATGACAGCTTCTCATAAAAATTATGTAATATGCACCATTTATTTAAATATATGTTTTAGAACATTGTAGCATATTCTTGATGATTTATTTTCATTAACATATATATTTCACTGAAATACCTATACATTTATATAATGAAAAATTACTTATATTAAATATTGTACATGGACAAATAGAATTAGAGGATTTGACATTCTTAAGAGTCAGTAATTGAGATACAGTTTATAAGAATATAATTGCTCAAAAGCTAATATCAAACATAGATTTTATGCTTGATTGTGATGGTAATAATAATTGAAAATTGTTACATTTCTTGTTTTATGCTGAATTATACAAATGTAGTAAGACACGATGCTAATAATAATAATTATTATACAAATAATAATTGTCTTATAAATTTTCAATTATGAGGAGTTCAAACAGGCAATATGTATTATATTAGACCTGTACAAGAAGTGAATAGGAACATTTGTATTAGAATAATAAAAAATACATTAAATACTTGAAAAATGTCCAGGCCTCCTACACTCCCCAGGAACTTTAAGCAAGTGACTTTTTTTTAGGACTGTACCTGAATGATTACCAGACACCTTTGATACAGGTGGAGCAGCTTTCAACATGTTTGTCCCTCTTACATCCAGTAAGCATGTGACACTGGCGCCGTTTGTGGCTTTGAGGCTGAATCATATTTTTTGAAATGGTGCTGTGCATCCTGATTGTTTTTAGCTTGTTTACTAGTTTAATAAAAGTCTTTGAGGTGAAATTTTCTTGACTTGTGAGCTTTTAAAAAACACAAACAGTGAGTGCTGATAGGTTAAGGATGTTTTAGAAAATATGTACTGGCCACCTCTGAAATTCAGTCCTTACAGAGTACTTACAAGTTGACCATGTCAACACCATACTTTGTAGAGTTATAAAGATCCACTGTTTCTGGGAGCTCTTCAGATTTGAAAGTATCTGCACACTTGGGTGAAGTGCGTTCAATATCAGGACTTTCTTTTTCTTCTCTTTCTTTATCAGTTGCACAGTTAATGTATTGCCATCTTGAGCCTTCAGGACAATAGTCTTGTTCAACAGTATTAAATATCTTCACAGAAAATGGATTTCTCTCCTGGAGTGGTTAACTTTGTCCTTATATTGCTTCTGCTTTCAGTCTCCATGCCAGCTTTAATCATTTAAGAAATGGTTGATAGTAATACTTAATTAACCCTTTTTGAATTATAATTGGGTGAGCTTCAAAATATTTTCCAGCATGAATTTGTTCGCAGGACTTAGAGAGTATTTCCTGAGATGATGATGATACTACTACGACTACTACTAATAATAATAAGCTTATAAGCCCTTCTAAGTATACTGTTGCTATTCCCATTATGCTGCTTCATAAGAAAGAGTCAGTGAAATATAAAGAAAAGCTAAATGACAAATACTATATTACATTATATTATATTCCCAATAGTATGGTTATTTACTTTTTAATGCTATACATAACTTAAAATAGGTCACCCTACAAGAACTTTACAGCGGTCAAATTGACTGCTTTTGGGTCTTCTAGGTATAATGTTTTGTTCAGTAATTTCTGCTTATTTATGAGGGATGTGATTTTTCTATAACATGTAAAACTGTATTTTATGAAAAGTCACACTGAAACAATATGTTAGGTACTTCAACAATATTATGGATGTTACAAAACATTTAATTCTTATAGGGGTCAAAATGAATACTACAGGCTTTCTAATGTTATGGTTGAGTGTTTGACAGGAAGGTTTACTTTGGGTGGGGAGTACACTGGCTACAATCTAGACCGTTGTTGAAAGTATTTATATTCTTACCTCTCTTGTAGTTTTTTTAAATATTATGTACATATTCGCGGTTTCTGCTTTAAGACTTGAGACTAATATGTAATGTAATATTTGGGTGTGTTTGTTACCAATGGCTTCCTTATGACCTAGCCTTCCAAATATCAAGTACTAATAACGTCAATTCGAGTGACATGCACTGTTTCTAAAATATTTCTTTAAGAAATGATTTTGTACATTAAATTAATTTTAATAAAAGGGCACAATTAAAGAAGTCACTGGCCTGTGACCCTTGCCTGGATAGAGAGCATTAATGGACCTGAGTTTAAAAAATATCCCTTTTTTTCTCTCTTAACAGGTTAAAGTTAACTATACCATATTTTTATATTAAAATGTCACAACATTCTTAATATTTATTAGCCCCCAGTGTGGATTTAGAACATTAAAATTTAAACATCACATAATATATCTCGCGTATCCAAAATATCATTTCATTCCCTGCCCATCCAAAGCTAACTGTTCCCATTCACTACCTTCTTTATCCTTTACTTGATTATCTTAACACACTTACACTAAAATCAAGTCCAATATTCTTGGAGTATGCACCAGATGCTCAACATAGGCTTTGAATATTCTGTTTATTTATTTTAGGTATTTAATGTTCAATTTCTGAACAGACTGATTATCAAAACACGAGAGTTTCTATAAGTGAGTGAAAGGTCCTACCAATTTTGCCAGGAGTTGTATTATCACATACCTTCCAGGGATCTTTTACATGCCACAATTGACCAACGACTTAACTTCCCCTCTGAATAAAATTGTGCCACGGATTTTTATTGCTCAAGGAAAGTCCGTCAACCGCGGCTAATTTTGAACCCAAAAAAATCGGAGTCTTTTTCTTGCTTTAAAACCGAGGAATAATTCCACTGGCATCTTTCCTTTAGGTGTGTGTGTGGTGTATTATGGTAGGCAAAACCAAAACAATTTTTCTTATGGTGTATACTGCTTTACATATTAATTTATTTTTGCAGTACCAATCTCAGAAGTGTTTTTTTAAAGTACTTTCACCATAATTTAATCTTGATCATTTGACAGTGGATGATAGGGAGGAGAGCAGATATGTTCTCGATAAGTAAACTGATGTTCCATCCGGCACTTTTATGGGTAACCGTGCATTGCAAAACGTGTTCAAATCTTTTCAATAGTTGAAGATACAGTAGACTTGCATGGTAAACACATTTACCCCAATAATGTAAAGGAGCCTTCACAGGTTCTTGTGTTACTTGATATACTGTATGTTATATATACATATCATGTTTTTTGTGTCCAGTCTGGGGCACTACACAACTACAAGAAAGAGTTTTCATTCAAAATATACCAGATGCTCTGCATGCAATATTCCTACTACCCTACATTAAGTACTTTTCCTCAATTGACAGTTCCCCTTTGTGACCAAAGAAGGGAATTAATGTTACATCATTCACCTTTCTTGGCCATCTTGTTAAAGTAAAATCCAAAACTGTCCACAAAGTTTTGCACTTACTAGTTCATCTCTCTTTTCTTTATCTGTAAGAGAAAATAAAATAATACTCTGATCTAACTATTTTCCTTCTTCACTAGGAAGTCTGACAATATATTATTATTATTACCGTGTCTTACTACCCGTTCGGGTTATACACCCTTACGCTATTGTGTAATGGTAGGTTGATAGTGAGATGAAATGGAGGACCTACAGTTTAAGGTGGAATCCAAACCACGGTGGAGGCCTGGTATTCCACACTTTCATAAGTTGTGATTAATACACGTCTTGTCAGAGGTGAAGGAAGAGTTTGGCAATCAGATAAATCTGTGCCGGGACCGAGGATTGAATCCCGGACCCTCTGAAGAGAAGTCAGACACCTTACCCCTAGACCGCCAGGTCACCCTTGACAATGTAATTTATTCTGGAACCCCACTTCATTTTCACCACACCAGATGATAACAGCATGCTGCTAAAAGAATTTCCTAGCGTTGTACTCGCACTGCTGCCAATAAAGGTAACCCCCTTCTAGCACTTACCAGTGATGTAAGTTTCTTGTGATCTGAGATTAGTTTAAATCTAGTAAATATATAATTATGGAATATTTTACAGCTTAAAATCACAGTGTTATGTTCACTTTTAGATAATGTACACTATCCAAAACCTACAGGTCTAAATGCACCACCATTTTTTTTGGTATTTATTTAGCCCCGCGTCTTACTACCTGTTTGGGTCATTCACTTAAGTACTAATTATGCTAATGGGTTAGGAATTGGGCAGGTTGAATTCGGAAATGAACCCACATTTGCGTGGAGGGAGAGTGGAAAACTATTTAGGAAAAACCACCCTCAGTCCAGCAGAGCGAGATACAAACCTCAATCTCCCCATCCTCGGAAGTCTAGCTCCACGTGAAATTAGTGCGTTCCTATGCCACCGAGATGAATCACCATCTTTCAAAATACGGGAAAGCACCCCTACTACTCCATATTGGCTAACATCACTCTTCACTTCAATCGGAAAATTTGAGTTGATACCAAAGTCTCATGTTTAGCAACCACTCTTTGCTTTTCTCAAAGGTTAACTAGATAGTAACCCAAGTCTATTTTGATTTAGATTTCAATAATTTTTAAAATGGATGAAGACATACTATATTATTTAAGAATCTACCATAGTAATTTATAAATCCTAGATATGCCCTTAAACTAATGTCACCAGGCATACTGGCATCCCTTAATACTTTGGAAAAGTCCATTCAATTAAATAATACCCCAATCCCCACAAACATTACATTAGTATTCAACAATTTATAATGACAGATTAGGCTAGTATTCAACAATTATTCATATTGAGAGAATAGGCTTAAGCTCGTGATCTTCAAGTCTCTATAGCGCCTTAGCTGTCTTCGTAGACATTCATCATACTCCTTTATATTACTATGTCGTAAAGCTATCAGTAAGTATCCTTCAGTCCCTGTGCCACCCTAACCATACAGTGTTGAGAAACTTGAGCTGTCACTGCTATCCTGTAAGGGAAGTGTGCGAAAAGATACTCCTAAATGAGGGTTTACTGTAAGGAGTGGATGTGAGCATTCTCTCGTCTCCAATTGTAGAATATATGCTTTGATAGAATCAATCTTCGAGAAAACTTTGTCTCCTGAAATACTTGCAAAAATATCTTCAGGGGTTGAGAGAGGATAATATTAATTTGGTTTTTAAAATAAAGTTTGAGTAGATGTCTAAAATTATAGAAATACTGGCTAGAACATATTTGAAATATTTAATGTATCTATTTAATAACTTGACCTATTTTATTTCTTTTTTATCTCAACTAAATTTTTATTTTAAAGGCCATTTAGTTTGCAATTATTAAGACTTTTAGCTTAAAAATATTTAATTATGTTCACATATTTTTAATATTTCAAACTTTTAATTCAAACATTCCAGTTGTTTTCAACTATTTTATAAATTATATCGATATTAAATTTATTAATATATTTTTTCAGTTATAGAATTATTTGTCACATTCCCGTGTTTAATTTATTCAATTAACCTTAACAATAAGTAATATCAAACCTAAGAATTGTATTTTAACAACATTATAGCCTAATGTGGGGAAATTAATTGCAATGCAATAGGGTGATAAACCAATATTTTATTTTATATTCCTTTAACTTAGAAAAGCTTGTCTCTCTTAAATAAAATCAAAAGTTTCTAAAAATTAAATAACATACACAATACATGATTTAATTATAGTTTAATACATTTACTCGAAACATACTGAGTTGTGTAAGATCAAAAAATTCTCACTTCTAAGATATATTTAAATATATGTTTTTATAAAATTACTAACCACTTTATCATACTTTATTAACTTTTATATTCTGTTATTAATGATGATAATCTAATATTAATACTTAACCTTGATGATTAAATACATATTTTTTAACAACGTTAAATGTGAAAAATATGTTTGCTAATAAATTCTCAATACATGGAAATACAGAGTGAAACGTAATTATATACAACAAAGTGGTGCAGTGAAATATATACTGAAAAAGAAACATGTCTCATAACAATATCGCCAGGACAGTTTTTTTATTAAGATATGGCAACGTTGCAGGGTAGCATTGCGAGACATGGAATGTCACACTCAAGTTACTTGCTGTGATGGTAGGTGGCCAGTAAGATGGGGGACCAAAACGCAAACGAGGAACTGACCGATACGATTGTGATTTATGGAGAGGAAGGACCGAATTCCACTGCTGCTGCGCGTTTGCATGCTGCACGTTTGCCTGTCTAATGACACTCAAATCCATAGGTATTTGTGGCTCTGAGTCATCGCCTGACAGAAACTGGTCGCTTTGAACCTGTGATGGTTAAGGCTGTTAGAACACGACGTTGCAGGGCCGTTGCAGTGGAAGAGGAAATTCTGCATCATTCTGTGGAAAACTCACCGTATACAAGTTCATGGCGACTATCCACATATCCTCCCCTGTCACTAAAGTATGTGTAGAGAACAATACATGGCCAATTACTGTGCCCCTTCCAATTGCAATCTGTGCAGGAGGTTAAACCCAGCTCTCAATTTTGAATGCCCTGGGATATTCTTTAAGTGTCTAGTGCACCACTCCACATATCACACATATCATTAATTCCTCAGTAGAGTACAGGCAATGGATGAAGCAACACTTATCAGAAATGGCAGTGTTAATCTCCGCAACCAGCACATTTGGGACAACACAAATCCAAATTCCATCCTGGAGGTCCATTTACAATATCAATTCTCCATCAATGTTTGGGCGGGAGTCATTGGTGATATTTTACTTGGGCCACATGAAATGCTTGTATGACTATGAGATGAAAACTACTTACACTTTCTGTAGACTGTTTTCCACCATCTACTCGAGGACGTTCCACTGGAAACGTGGCTGTTTCAGAATGGAGCCCCTTACATTACAACCATGCAGTGAGATGCCATTTGGATGAATACTATGCCAGGTGATTGATTGGATACAACAGGCCTGTTGCATGGCCGGAGCGATCTCTCCATCTCACACCTTGTGACTTCTTGTTATGGGGTTACATGAAGGGAATTGTGTACTCCAAACAGCAAAATACAAGAGAACATCTGTTGAATGCAATTGTGGCTGCTGGAAATATGATCCAGGACACTTTGAACATCTCCTATGAGCGTGCAATGTTTCACCACACAGGACAATAAAAAAAAACTCTTAAGACATAATGGTAGTCTTTGTCCGACCTATCCCTGTCAGTCTTGATAAATAAGCGGTCCCGGCAATATGTTGTTACAAGTCTCTTAATTTATTTTTCAGTGTACCACCACCAGTGTAACACTGTTTCACTGCACCACTTTATTGTATACAATTACAAATAATCTTATATAGCTCTTTATAATCCATAGACTAACTTACTTATTAGGTCTGAATTTTAGAATAAACCACCATATATTTGTGTGTCAAGATTTTTCCTAAGATTTTAAATCAATGCAGAATAGATGAAAAAATGGAGACCTCGAGTTTCGCAAACCATCTTAATAGTGAAACTGGATTTCCCCTAAAACATACTTTAGTTAAAACTCACATATAAGTAGCACACAACTCAACAAGGTTTCCACTGGATGCTTGCACCAATTGTGCCCAAGTTTGTTCTTTCGGGTCCTTCTTGTAAGGTTCCATACGTTTCAGAAGCTCTCGGCAGCACATCATAGCAGCCTGAATTTAGAAACATGAATAAAATACATCATACCATAAAAAAATACTTTTATTAAATTAAAATACCTACAGTTATTTAGAATACTAAATTCACACCCATCATGCCTATTTTTAATAGGAAAATTTAAAAATATATCTTTTTCTAACATCTAAGTTCGAATAGTATCAAAGCTATGCATATATAAAAATAAATGGTATGACACAATCATATACACTCTGATCTAGTCTACTATAGTTTGTGACAAATTTTAAAAATCAATCATCAGTATATTTTACCCTCAGATGATTTTAGTTTGATTAACAAATAAATATATGTTCTTATCTATCATGTAAATCACCGATTTTGAACAAAAAGTAGTTCCATTTAAAAAAAAGTATATTTACAAAAACTAGTCATGAATAAACTACCATTAAATGAATGAATCATTCCCCGAAACAAGTATACAATGTTATTTGGCATGTCAAAAACTCCCTAAATATATATTTCAAACAAAATTCTTAGAACAATTTTTTAAATATTTGGAATCTAAAAAAAATCAACGAGTAAACTATCTTAAGTGAGGGTTAAAATAAAATTGTAGAAAACGCCCAAAAACACCCTAAAGTAAGACCATATAACATATAAATGTCAAGTTTGAACAAAATCATTCAAACAGTTTCAGCTGTAGGAAACAACACACCAAGAGAATTGTTATAGATTAGTCCAATGTCTAAATTTTTCGCTATTACAATAACTTTTATATATGAAAGATTTAAACAATAAATAGTTTGTAGAGTGTAGGTAGGGCCTACTTACATAACAACAGGCTTCACTGGCAATGCTTCCACCCGTGACCATGCCATTTGGAGCAGTTAATGTATTACTTGGCTTTATGCTGACCATTTCCAAAGGAATTCCCAGTATATGGGCCGACACTTGAGCCACCTGTTAAGAAGGAATTTGTAATAATCATTATTTTCATAATACAGTCTAAAACATTTGTAAATGAAAAAGTTTTTATTTCAAAGTATGAATATATTAAGTAGACCTTTGTGTTGATTCCTTGGCCACATTCAATGCCTCCATGCGCAACTGATACTGAACCATCTTTTGCATAAATAGAGACAATCGCAGAAAAGTTTCCCCAAAATGGGAAAGGATATGTCATTGGAACTAAAGTCATACCCCTCTTTTTCCAACGATTAAGCTGCAAAAATAAAATAGAAATGTCATATGCTCAATAGTTATTCAGAATGAATTCAAAATAAACACTAATTTAGATTTATAGTAGTAAACTAATTTGAACTTATCAGGGATGTATAATAGTAAATTGAATTTCTAAATATGACAGTTAAGATCTATATAAAATAAAATGATAACGGTATAATTCTTGAAATAGGAAATGCTCAAATAATAGTGTGCATGATCTCCAAGAACATTAACAGGTCAACTTATTAGTTAAAATACATGAAAATATTCAGAAATTTATTCAAAAATAAAATATAAAATATATGAAAATATAAATTTAACCACGAGAATTAATAATGCCACTAAGCAACAATAGGTAAAAAAATAAAATATATTATTAGACTACCTTGTTAAAATTTTCAATGTATTTTTTACGTTCTTCATAGTTCGATGATTTCTTGATATCATTTATCATTTCTGCCATGGGTTTTGTCTCTTGTGGCATATTTTTTAAACGTACTTCAATAGGATCTTTGTTGACAACTTTAGCAATGTGTTCCATCACATTTTCAATAAATCCTATACCTTCAGTTGATCCTAAAATGGATATAATTTGAGAAAATAATCATTTTTAATTCGGCATGCATGCTAGACTTTGAAATTTGAGTTTAGACACAATTTTTAATGTCGCGAAATCCTCAACAACTCGAGCTAAGTATAATTTTTAATGTGTATTTCAGTGCTAGTGCAATACTACAGCTAGAAAGGGAGTTAATAAATCTGTCCTGCTAGCTAGTTTTCATTTTTTTAAATTATGGGGTTATGTAAGTCATGTTAAATAAAGGTAAAATATTAAAAATACCTTCACCTATATTAAATGAAAAGCATAATTTATAGACCAATTGTGTGCAGGGAATTCCTACAAATAAATTGTAACTGAGAAAGTTTATATAGTACAGGAAAATTAAATAAGGTCAACATTCTGAAGTGGCTGAAAATTTACATAACTTTACAAACATCAAAAATACAAAATAGGCCTAATTTGTTTTTACTATAGGTATTTATAAAAAACTATTAATTTAAACCTCCTAGTAGTTATGTATAAAAACCTATAAAAATAGTTTGTTATAATATGATTTAATAATTAATTTAGTTTTTTTACAATGACATGAAAGAAGTCTAATTTCAGTGTGCAAACAATTTCTTATGAACAGCCTACTAGTCACATAACTAATTGTTTTTCAAATTTGCACTATATTTTTTGTTCAAATGTACCTGAGGTTTCACAGACAAATGAAAAATTTGTATGTGGAAGTCAAAGATCAAGAATTTTCTGAAAAAACACAATAAATCTTTTTTTAAAAGAAAAACCCAGGCTGGCTGTTTTTTTAACACTGGTAGAAAGCAAATTTTTCTAGTGGAAGTCTGCTAAAAATGTTACTATACCTTAGGCCAAAAGAAGGTTGTATATGCTTATATTACCTCCCCTAGGATGGTCCACAAATTCCTGGGGATGGGGTTGGGGGGTTGGATCCCCTCTCCCTTGACCCTCCCCATGTGTTATGCCATGGTCACATGAACTAAACATCGTTGATCGAACCAGTCCCATTATCCTTATACAAACTCAGTTATATTTTTTTATAAACTCTAGTGTTGTTCTTAAATATTTATATTCTTAGACTACATTGTATTAACTATAGTTATAGTAGAGTTCTTTAAAATGTATATTTACCCGGAGCTCGACAATAAGTCATTGATGGAAGATCGGTCCGCACACCCTTTCCCATCACAGACCAAGTGCTGCTATCGTAGCAGCTTTGCAAGTGGTCAATAGAAGATTCAACCAAAGGCTCATTCATGCTGGAGCCATTATTTTCGTAAAAGTCAGCTTTTAGATATTGAATCTTTCCATCATCATCCACTCCCACCTTGTACAAATAAGTGACTATTTAATGAAAGCTAAAACATTTAGATCTTTTTAGGTACTAAACATGTTCGGGTTGGTGGCAGCTATAAAAATTTGTATATACATGTATTTATTACCAACAACTCCAAGCAAAAATCTAAACATTAGTCTATAACTATAAATTAAACAAATGTCATCACCATAATTATTTATTACACAACAGGTTGACACTTCGAAATGAAATCGAGAACTGGGTTGTCTCTTTTTTTGTAATATATTGTTTCAACACAGGTAAGGCCCAGCAGTCTACTTCTATAAGTGCTTCTATAAGTGCTTTAGAAACTAGCAGACTCTGTTAGAGCAATCGTACTAGACTGACCTAGTTTGGGTTTAGAATCACAACTGCTACCTCTCCTTCCCTTCACTCTACTCCCTCTACTCATTTATTTAATGGTCTGTGTACTCTTTAAATGATCATTCCTATAGGGCTATATTTTTTTTCAATCTTCAATATAAACACCTTATTAATAGTAAATTACTTCAAAATTGGATGGAAAATTGTTTGTTCACAAATGACTTAATTATATTTTCATGTTCATATTTACAGTACATAATTATATCCTACTATTATAAACAAAGAGTTTTGGCTGAACAAACATGCCTATCACACCCAAAATAACTATTTTGACACAAAATAAGCAAGGGCATGACCATATTGGTTCTGGGCCCAAAGTAATAATTTATCTATCATAACTATTTAGACGAATCAAATTTATCTAAGATAAGATATCACAGAAATAAAATGTATTAGTAAAATAGATATCATGGTGATAAATTTATGAAAATACTATTTTTTGTATTCCATATAAATATTAACAAATCACATTAAAATTCTAGAATTATTGGTACCTACTGCTAATATGGGTTGATATGAAATATAACCTTATTTCTCCTTATCTCAATTATCACCAGTATACCGGTACACCCGCATAAGCTTATACACATAAGTAAATGTTACTCAAACTCTTTACACTGGTTATTTATTCATTAAAGTAAGTAGGCCTATCTTAGTATACTGAACTATGTTTGAATAACCCAATTAAATTGCCCTTTCAAATAGGGTTGCCAGGTGTCCCGATTTTAAATCTCAAGTCCCGGTGTCCAGGCTAGATCTTTCAGGACATTGAAATATCCTGGTTTATCGTTTTTTCTATTCTTACCAATGTTTGGTGTTGTCAAACTGGTAGCGGCCACAATCGGCGTGCGGCATGGCACGCCACTTGCCTCAACCTTGTTCGATACAATTTTTAAATATGTGATTTTTAAGTTGAGTTCTGAGATTGTTTTGATTTTGTTCTTAATAAATGTATTCTATACAATAAATCGATGTTTGCTTGCTTGAATACCTCTTTATATCTCACTCTTTTTCTTTTAGTTGATCACTGTCCCGGTTTGATGACCAAGAAATCTGGCAACCCTAATTTCAAATTATTTTGCCTACTTGTTGAGACTTAAAGAAAATACTCATTAGTTTATAAGTAGCTTTATGAAACCAGGCCAAGTTTGTTTGATAGGTTTTTTTAATATTCATTTCTCAAACAAACTCAATCCCTATTTTACAAATATTGGACACTCACAAATAGCCCTCTCTCTTTAAGAAACTATAATAAAAGTGACAAAACAAAGAATTTTCAGGCCTAATATATTTGTGCAACAAAGGCATGTTGACTCACTTCATAATCTGTGGCTACATCATTTCTTTTCCCAAGCGATTCCATGTTGGTCTCTAGCTTCATTACGATCCGTACTGGCTTATTAAGAGTATGAGCGGCCACTGCACAAGCTGTGGCTATTTGACAGGACCGAGAGATCTTTGCTCCATATGCGCCACCAAGACGACGTACATTTATGTTGATTCTGGACAGAAAGGATATATTTTCATTGTGTGTTTTACTTTCTAGTTACATTTTTACTACTTAGTCAAATTTTATTTATTGTGTTTGAATAATTTAATATACTAATTATATCATTTAACAATAGTTTAATTTATGTGTACAATGCCAATATTTATTGTAATGAGCTTTTTGCTCACTTCAAGGGGGCGCCTCAGTAGAGGTGCGTTGGAGTGTACTGAACGAGTAAACTCTGCTGTAGTGGACTAGGATCCAAATTCTGTTGACACCGTTTTTTTACTCGCATGGTCTAAGTAGAAATAAAAATGGCTGAAAGTGTCCATGCTGATGCTATTACTGTTGTGAAATGCTTATAAAAGAGTTTACATTTGATGGATTTAGATGTTTTATGCCCCCTGAACCCAAAAAAGTGGTCTGCCGTTTGTCGATCTGTTACTCGACATAGAGCTGAAACTATTTTACCATTTGGGCTAAAACTTGGTAGTTATGATTACATAGGGCTACGCGGAGTGGTTTTTAGAATTAGAGCACTAATCCTAAAGTTTAAGTTAGTTTACAGACTCTTGAAAATGGCTTTAGTGATTTTAATTAAAATGCAAATCAAGGTACAAAAAAACATTAAAAATATATTGGAGTATCATTTTTTCTGGGAGATGGATTTAAGAGGGTACTTTATTTACATGGGTGTATCTACAATATTAACCATATCTCCACAACTCTTTAGCAGGGTGTCTACCTGACTATAGTTTTGAAAGTCCAGTATATTTCCAGTATATATGAAAGATACTCAGAGACAAACAATCCCTATGTAAAAATCATAAAATGATAGAAAGTTAGGATAGGTCTAGGTCTATCATAGTTAAACATTTTTACATCAAGAATCAAGTGTATTGATGCATATAATCTAGTATATACTAAGGATGGAACCCTAAATCCTACAAGAAATATTCATGGATTCAAGTCTCAATCATTTTTTCTTTTTAAATAGTTATTAAATTAGCATTATTTTTTGTAAAGGTATTAAAATAGTTAAATAGTTTCTTGTGGTTAAAACCAAACTAATGATAGGAAAAACCCAATAACCAAACCCCAGATCATTAATTTACCATTTAATGTAAACAAAATCACGAGAGAAGGAAAAAATCCTAGTTATTGGGAAAGTTAAGCACATATGCTTACAATATTTTCTAAAATTCAAATTTTAATTAGGGATTTGATGGCAAAATGAAGTTTCAGATTTGAAAAAAGGTGGATCCAACCCATCTTTAACACACACAAACCTATACCATTGTCGGCNTCTTGGGGTAAGTGCTCGCCTCAAGACCCGATGTTTGTGGGTCTGAACCCAACAGAGACTGAAGGCTTTCTGAGCGCTGGATGGCGGGAGAAGGCGAACAAAAAATAATTAGACGCAGATATCATTGGTGGATATTTGGATATTTATTCATGATTTTATCTTTCCTTATCCTCAAGACATCAACGTGCTTTGTCAGCTGGGGGAGGTTGGGCCCAAACCCACCACCCTCCCTAAGGCTTACTCTCTGAACTTAGGCTATAACATGTATATTTTACCCTCTTATAGTCAACATAGACAATTATTTATACAACAGTTTTATATATTTCTACAAGATAGATTGTTTTGGTAGAGTTTTTGGTTTAGTAGGTCCCTTCGCTTTGGCGTGATCTCTTGCAAGAGTTTGCAATTATTGGGCTGTCCCACCGACCGCGCACTAGGGGGTTCTCTGGGGGGGAGGGGGGATCGTTTCACTGGCTGTGCGGGGGTTGTCAGAGGGAAGGGGATAGAGGGTGGCCTGGTGTACCCGCTTGCTACCAGATGGCCCTGCTTGTCTTGCCAGGGGGTGTAATAGGTCTCGGAACAGTCACCAGATACTGTACACTTACGGTTAATGCACAACATCCTATAGGTCCTAACAGATGGATTTAGCATGACTGCGGGAGAGAAACAACTAGCACCCTTGACAATTTTGTAGTAGAGAGGACACTTATGTAAAAGTTTGTTGCGGGGAGATCAACTAGGAATTTTTTACAATATCCTCTGAACTGAAGTATCTTAATGTCTTTAATTCCTTTCAAAGCTGCTGATGCTGTGAACCCAATATCTACAGTAGGGAGTGATTTCATGTTGGATTGTTTCTATTAAATAACGGGTAACAAGTTTTTGGAAGTATTTGCTGAACTCATTACATCACATTTTACAATTTTGTTCACCAAGTGCTCAAGTAGTTTATTTAGATCTGCAAACATAAATGGAAAGAGAGGTTGATTGCTCTTATATTCAGTGAGAAATTACTCCAGCTCAAGTGAAACTGACAGCATGAAACCCAACTTTGATGTCAGAAGTTCATCCTTCACAAAATTGCTTAATGTTTGATAGTTATAAAATTTTGGAGGATGCTTGTGATCCTATTATTCTTTGATATTATTCACATCTTGTTGGAAAATTTTTAAACAAATAATATAGTGGGCACTAAAAGTGGTTGATAATCCAACTAGAGTTAGCATGTGCTGTTTTGTAAGGACCATGGACAATGTGTGAAGAACAAGTTCCAAATTCCAGTAACTCAGGATCTTGTGGAGAATCTTCTCAAGTAACTTTTGATATCACCCAAAAATTTGAGGTTTACATTTGGTACATCCATGGAAACTTAAAGGATTTTTTTAAGATTCAAGCCGTCTTTTAGTGCAGATATAAAGTTCATTGATATATCTTGAGCTGTTGCATGACCTAAAAAGCAAGATGTTAAATATCTATTATGAATTTCAGTTTAACTCCAGAAGCGAACAACAACATCCATCTGGGTCTTCTGAGCCACAGTATTTATGCTCTCATCAAATGAAATACAATAAAATGAGCATTGCTTAACCATATTCGCAAGCTCGCTTTTGAAAAAATAACCTAGTCTATACACAATAACATATCAAAGTTTATCTTTATGCATTTGAAATTTCTGGGTAATATCACTATTGGAAAACATTACTTTAAAAATATCACTACAAGCAGAAAAACTTCTAGCAGAAAAATGTGTCATTACTTGATTAATAGCCCACAATATTTCAGCATGAGAAACTTCCTCTTTGACAAGGAAGATCTGAATAGAACAACTACAGTAGCCACATGGCTTCTTTGGTGCTGACTGACAGCTCACAGCTGACTTCTGACAGTCAACATTTAGGTATATACCTCAATTTTGACCGTCAGAAGTTACAGCTGCTAAACACATGTTTTTGGAGATCATATGGTTTGGCGTAGGGATACATAATTTGGTCTAATAACTTTTCAAAGCTTTTAGATGTCAGCTGTGAGATGTCAGTCAGCACCAAAGAAGCCATTGGGCTACTGTAGGTCTAGTTTCAGGTTTCAAAACTACTTCATTGTCATTAGAACTAAAATGTACATCTTCATGTAGGCCTACAGATGACACTGCATTTTTGGCCGTAGGAACCAAGGCCAATATTTTTTTGCTCCCACTAGCAGCTTTCACTATTGTCAACATGCTTCTTTCCCTTGACATGAGATCGGATTGAAATATTCCCATGTTACTTATATCAAAGTTAGTTTTACATAAAGAACAACGGCCTTTACTTTTATCACATTCCACTTTTTGTAACCACAACCAATATTTAAACACTGTACTGTCCAACCAAAAGAGGTTTTCCCTTTGAGTTTACTCATTTATTCTTAAACCCTAAGGTCACAAGATAAACAAGTGGGATCTGCAGAATACTAACATCAGGCCAAGCTTAAGAACTGTAGGTTTTCTTTTGGGCGGATAAAGGGGAGGGGG